>JBCEWC010006678.1:0-22625 GCA_038996855.1 Solanum aculeatissimum | reverse complement strand
TTTCTATAACTATATTGTATAGTCATGTATAGTTTCGCTGATTTGAGGCTATTTTTTATGTAAATAAAACATGAGCTGCTTTTTTGTAAACTTTTTACTTTTTTGTATTTATATGTAATTTTCCCTAATTTTAATTCAAATCTTCTATTCATTAGAATACACAAAAGTAAGTGAAAAAGTCCTACATTTTGTCACTTAGTCAAAAATATTTATAATCTCTAGTCAATATACATGAATTATACATAGGTCGGCTAATTTTTGAGTGGATGACTATTTTAAGTTAATTTCTCAATATAAATTTCAAAGCTTAATTTCTAATAAGTAATGTTATTATGTTAAAAATTAGAATTCATATAGTTCAAATTTAGACCAATTTTATATTTGATTGTAGAAGCATAACTATTGATACAGAGGCATTATTAGAATCAACCATTAATAGACAAAGTCAAGCTTTCTAAGAAAAAAAACTTATAATGGTCTAAACCATTGGAATTAAAAGAAAATAAATTCATTAATTAATTTGAAATTGATCGTTATTCCAATTTAAATCCACTTATACAACAAACATGCATGATGGAAAAAGTTTGATCAACACTAAGCAATAAAACTATTCAAAATTAATTGGATCAAAATCTCACAAAGAAACATATCATTAAAAATATTGATGAAATTAACGTATGATTAATTCATTCATTATATTGCATTACAGAAAATATAAGGTATATAATAGTAGCTAAATGCAGAAATTTTCCGCCTAGTTCTTTATACATTATATTATCGAAATGATGATACTGATAATTAAAAATAAGTTAATAAAGATTGTCATTATATTCTTAATCTTACTACCATATTAGAGTAGTAATTTTCGAATTGAAAGAGCAGTGGAAGGAAAAGTTACTAGTATCATTATTACTAGTATTCTAACAAGATCACAAGAGGGAGATTTTGCCATATTTTTTGTTTGCCAAAGCTAATTAATATTTCAATGATACAATTCACTCTTTATTTCACATGTATATATAGTAACAATCCTAGAGACTTTACCTTGTTTATCTTGGATTAGGATTTACCTTTTCTATTATTTGCAAACTATACAAAATAAAATAAAATAATAATTAATAATTTTAAATATTTAAAAACATATACAAAGTTTTGATTAAAAAAATTAATAAATTCTTAAAATTTTAACTTACCTCAAGGGAATCTTCAAGAGCCAACTAAGATTTTGTTCAACAAACGATGTCAGATTATTAGTTGATTTGTCCTCGAAAGTCTGAATACAAATTGAGAAACTATATAGTAAAAAAAAAAGGAATCTTATACACTTGTCAAATATATTTAGACATATATTATATTTTATTATATTTATTGACCCAATACAAATAAATTTTTATTAGTATGACCACTTCAAAGTTATCAAAACTTTGTCTTTTGATGTGAAATAATGGTTAGTTTAGTTGTGTATAAATTACAGAAAATAATTTCTTTTTGTGATAATTGCTTTGAGATTTGTTATGGTCAGAATTTCTGGAACTTTGGGTGGTAAAGTAGTACAATGAGTTTAATAAAAGTTGTATGCAATAATAATGTAAAAATTTTATACAATTAAAATTATATTATTGCTAGCAATAAATCTCAAGATTCTGTATATAATAATAATCATACATCCTACTTTTTTTTCATTTAAATAGTGGACGTAGGCTTTTAAGGTAGGATTCAAACTTATGACCTGCGTCTAAATCATCAAAACAAATTACTTTATGCTATAATGTAAAAAATTTATACAATTAAAATTATACTATGCAATAATTATTTCATTTCTTATAGCTATAAATCTCAAGATTCTTTATATAATAATAACCATACATCCTACTTTCTTTTTTCCATTTAAATAGTGGACTTAGATTCAAACTTATGATGTGCGTCTAAATCATCAAAAACAAATTACGTTATGCAATTTGTAATATTGGGAGAAGGTGATCAGACAAGATATGGAGAAACTTTGTCTCAACGAGGACATGACCTTAGATAGAAAGGAGTGGAGATCGCGTATTAGGGTAGAAGGCTAATAGGCTAGTAAGAGTAGGTTAATGTATGACCTTATGATATAGCAAGTTAGTAGGAGCAGTCGTGTCTTTATGTCTTGTGTTGTCATTATCCGTCTTACATTTGTTACTTTATCGTTTTTACATACTATAATTTGTTTTTCCTTATTAGTCGTTTATGGGGCTTGATTTTTTAGACGAAGGTTTTCCAAAAATAGTCTCTCACTGCATACATTTTACCCTCCTTAGACCCCACTTGTGAGATTTCACTGGATATATTATTGTTATTATCTGTAATAATCAGTTAAGTTATACTGAGTATTAAAAAAAATATTTTTATCAATGTATATAAGTTAAATTGAGAGTACAAATTGACAAAATAAGCAGGTTCCTAGGACAAAATAGTGCTTTGGCATTTTTGAGGGACCAAAAGCTTTGGTCATCTGTCAACACTGCTGGCAAAAGCAGAGGATTAGTTTAGTTATCTGTGTAAAGTGTAAACTGACAATTGTAACGTTTAATAAAGTCTACATTTGTTTGTCTTCATTTCTATAATGTTTTTTTACTCTTAACTTTTTGAAAATAATACAAGTAACAGTTTATATAAATTACATGCTTTTCATCATATTGCAATCTGTAAAGTAAGAAACAAAATCATTGTCTTAAACATCTTTGACCATCATTACAATTTCACAAAAATCTCCCACAGGCCACAACTTAAGTGACCATCTGCCAAACAAAAGAAAGAAAAAATGGCTTCCCAAGTTCTTTGTTTTCTTGTGTTGCTAACTCTCACAACTATCTGCAAAAGTAAGTCTTGTCATCCAAATGATTTAAAGGGTCTTCAAGATTTCAAGGCTGGAATTCATAGAGACACTTCTGGTAGATTAAGTAAATGGACTGGCCAAGATTGTTGTAAATGGGAAGGTATTTTTTGTAGTAATGAAACTGGAAGAGTTGTAAGTATCAGTCTACCAGGTCTCTATACTTCAGATGGTGCACCAGTTCAATCTGCTATGGTAGGGGAATTGTCACCTTCAATCACACTTGTCAAGTTTCTTGAAGTTATCGATATAGGTGAACTCGTTCGTCTAACGGGGAAAATTCCTCCTTCGATTGGTTTACATCTTCCAAATCTCAGGAAAATCAACTTTCTTGGAAACAAATTTACTGGTGCATTGCCAGAAAGCATTTGTAAGTTGTCTAAACTTGAAGAATTGTATCTCCAAGAAAATGGTTTTTCAGGTTTTCTTCCCTTGTGTATTGGAGGTGTCAAGAATCTAAGAAGACTGGATGTCCATTCAAATAAACTTTCTGGTGTAATTCCTGAGTCTATAACAAGGTTGACACATTTAGAGAGTTTGTGTCTTCAAGATAATTTGTTGACAGGGAATATACCAGAAAACATTGGCAACTTGCAAGAATTGAAAGAGCTTGATTTGTCTAACAACTCGTTAACGGGGATAATCCCTCGTTCCATTTCAAGACTAAATTCTATTTCAGTTCTTTACCTGAATGCCAACCAGATCGAGGGAGAGATACCGTTGCCTTCAAAACCTGGGAAACTGTCTTCTCTGAGCTTTGTACGATTGCAGAACAATCGCCTCAGTGGAACGATACCTTCATCGATTGGCTACTTGACCTCCCTTCAGAGACTTTCACTAGCAAACAATCAGCTAAAGGGTCATATTCCTTCAAGTTTAGGTAATCTGAAGTCACTAACAGAGTTATATCTCAGTCACAACCAATTATCTGGTCAGTTGCCAAGATCAATAGGAGGGATTTCCGAGCTTCTTTACCTGAGTATATCTCATAACATGATTGAAGGACCGTTACCTCGTGAAATTTCTTCCCTTTCAAATCTTCAATCGCTGGATCTTTCATTCAACCATCTGAATATGTCAACCATTCCCAAGTGGCTCATGCAGTTGCCATCACTATCACGAATATACTTGGCAGGATGTGAAATTCATGGTGAAATTCCAGATTTCATACCCAAGTCATTACTGGAACTAGACTTGTCAGCTAACCATCTTTCAGGAAGGATTCCAGCTTGGATTGGCAGCTTCTCTCAGCTTTATTCATTAAACCTTTCTAAGAACAAGTTTGTGTCTGAGATTCCTTCAAGTGTCACAAATCTTGAGATTCTGGGATTGCTAGACCTTCACTCAAACAAGCTAGAAGGCAGTGTGAATGCAGTTTTCCAGATAAAGAGCAAGTTTGCAGGGGGATCATTGACATATCTTGATCTGTCTGTTAACAGTTTCTCGAGTGGTGTCGAGCAGATTGGCAAGGGAGGACAAGAAAGTATCCAACACTTAAATATATCGCATAACTTACTCAAAGGTAGATTACCAACCTCCATAGGAACATTGAAATCACTAGAGACTTTGGATCTCAGTAACAATAGATTAAGCTCTAACCTGCCAACATCACTGGCCAATTTGACCATTCTGAAAAGACTGATGCTGCACAACAATCAATTCACAGGCAGAATCTCTGACGAGTTTTTGAAGCTGAAAAAACTGAAAGAATTGAACCTTTCAGATAATCTTCTTGAAGGAAAAATACCTTATGGGAAGCCATTTCTTGATTTTCCTCAGACATCATTCTCTGGAAACAGAGGTCTATGTGGGAAACCCCTTCCTCCCTGTAAATCTTGAGCTTCAGTTGCTCTTCACATAATGTTGTAAAAACAATTCAAATATGTGATCAAACTGCTAATGCAATTCTTTGCTTCAACTGTTAATGCAACTCTACGCTATCTAATCACTATAAACATATAGCAAGTGACGTATGATTCATGATAAGTTGCCAAATATACAACAATGTATCCAATGTAATCCCATAAGTGGACAAGTAGGGTCTGGGGAGGGAGGATGTACACAGACCTTACCCATATGATGGTGGGACATGGAGGCAAGAAACAAATTTTAACATTGACAGTAGAAGTATATATAATATTGGCGATAATCAGAATGCCTGTCCATTGCACATTAAAACCTTCCCCTCATTTCAGACATTAACATATAAGAACACAACCGCTAAAAGTATGCGACTTGGTGAAAATTAACAAGTGTGTCCTTCACATATGATGACCTTTCCCTCCCCTCACATATTGTCAATTAAGATGAAAAGCATTAAAAATCCATATTGCTGAAATGTAATTGAACAGATTGCGACATTATCAAACAAAAAGAATGAATTAGAATCTATTCCATTAACTGATTTCTCAATGTTGTCCATGAATTCATACACATATATAGCTAATGAAAGCTATCGACTTGTCCAGAACTCATGTCATAAAAGGCTAGGTGGCATAGGAGTTGGACCCCAACAGGCAAGTCCAAGGAGGATCTGTATGGTGATCTGAATGTGAGAATCATCCTTAGCAGTTCCCGTTGAACCTGATACACTGCTTGACACTGAAGATTTTGATAATTGAGGGATAGGGTGAGACAAGAGAGGTGGGCACCAAAAGCGAGGGAAAACTGAACTTCTCTAAGTTACTTCTTTATTTGCAATATCTTGACACTTCCATTGTCTGTGCGGCTAATTCAAAGGGCTCTCTCTATTCCAACCTCAGTTGCTGATAATTCGCATAGTCAATTTCATTTAACCGTATACAACATAAAACCTGTTCTGGCAATTCTTCAGCTTTGTTTCCCTGCTTGGTAAGTGGTAAAAGACATTACCTAGATGGAAAATGATTTCCAAGGCCGAAAAAGACTCTGGAAGAAAAGAAAAAACAATGGAAAACGTTGGAGACAGATACTTGCCTGAATTGTTAGCCCAACATCCAAGCAACAGAGCTTTAGTCTATCTAGGAATGTTTCAAAACCCTTCCTAGAGATGTAACTGAATCTATGCATATCTATGTCAATCTCAAAGTAATTCTCTCCCTGCAAAAAGATCATTAGCAGCCAAGTAAGAATCAAAAGACAAATCAAAACCTAGTTATTTATTTCTTTCTTAATCCAGAAAACGGGCAACAGTCGTACTCAGCTTTAAAAAGAAAAAAATGTTTGGCAAAATTTACCTTGTAAAACTCATGTTGAGGACGTGAAAGAACAGGCTTTTCATTGTAGGCATGCATAAGCTTCCTCTCTGCTGCACTTAATGGGAGTTCCTCCATATTTGCTACACGACCTAATATCTTCAATCGTTCCCTAAAGGGTGCAGTATGTTCAACAGGAAAAGCCCTTACTTTTTCCACTTCATCATCAATCAGCCTCTGTCCAAGATAAGACAACAGGAGGAAAGTGAGAATTAGTTCAAATAGGAACTTGACTGTTTGAGAAAAAGAGATACATCTGATTAAAGGAAATATGGTGGTCTATCATGAAACATGGAAGACATGATAGCAAGCTTCAAAAGACGTAGTGATTATGACTCAACACTGCCAAGGATGTACAAAAAAATAGATAAAAGTGCAAACGAAGTGGGAATAGATGATAGTATCAAATGGAGAAACCAACACTACAAGAGACTGACTTTGAAACCAGTCATACACGGAAAAAGAAAAGGAAAGAAAAAGAAAAAAAATGAGAAAAATGAACACTCAAACTTACTTTGATACTCTCTTGAAAATGAGGAGGAAGTTCCTTAGCGTAACTTTCTGAAAGCTTAAAATACAAGACAAAACTCATCCCTTCACCATCAGTTTCACCTTGAAAAATTGCGGTAGGATATAATGGGATCTGCAGAAGAAAAATAGTAACTCCGCAACATGAGGGAATAATTAAGTATATGAAGTAGCTACTTTGTGATTATCGAAAATTAAGAAAGTGCAAAGTGGCTAATCCTGTGAATACAGAACATCAATGAAGGAACTAGTGATGCCTACATGGGTACATTTAATTTCAACAGAGGACATGACGTCCAAAAAGGCCAATTGACTGTTCATGGGAGTACTTTGAGCAATAGAAAACTAAAGCAAAAGGCAAGGTTAAGAGTGCTACAAAATGGCTAAATAGAAGATACACAAATTAAATGACTACTTAAATAAAGAAACTTTGTAGGATTAGGAGTAAAGGACACACCATGAATAAAGTAGGATTAGTGGTTACACTATTCATTTACTCAAACTGCCTCAGGGGGGCAGAAATTATTATTAATTCAACATCCTTTTTCATACAATGTAAAATGATGCAGCGGAATACTTTTGTATCTATAGCATGGAGATGCTACCTATCTTCAATTGAAAAGTTGTAACAAACTTAAAATGAACAAAGCAGATAACCTTTAAAACAACTTTCAGAACTTAAAAGCTTTTATGGAAGTTAGATCAAGAAAAAGACGACATAAATACTCATTACTACAAATTCAAAAACCAATCATACCTGGACATTCACAACAAGGATGGGAGGAAGTGTTCCAGAATGTTCAATGAAAGGAAGTTCCACAAGTCGAGCAATATGAAATATTTTTCTCTGGCTTAAAAATACATCAACTCCAAAAGGATAATACGCTGCATAATTTGGAGCAAACACTTTCTTTTTATCCCTGCACGAAAGAAAATATGTGATATGAAATATCTTATACAACACATGAACTAGTGCAATCGCAGCTGGCACATATCCATATGCATGTTGACTATTATCATATAGATGCTCTAAGTTTTTATATGATTAGACACATCTTTAGATATCTTTGCATGTATTTGTGTGCATGTGAAAGGTAAGAGAGGGAAGCACTTTACCTGAAATAGTTTTCTCCTCGAACCTTGAAAGTGCCTGGTTCAATATGGGACCAACTATCAGGCATTTTCTTCTCCAACCGGCAAACTGGTACTTGGGAACCAGCTATTGGTCTTTGAAGCAGGGCTTTAGATGAAACTGCACCACATAAAAAGGATAAGAGTCAGTTCCCTGATCTGTTCAGCAGTTGGACGTGTATGCTTCCTATTTACAAATCAAAATAGAGTGCAACTTCTCATGCTCAACATTGACTTATGATGCATATGTTATCCACATACTCATGATCGTAGTAACTCCGTTCCTCATTTCTTCTCTTCCTGATTTTGCTAGTTAGTCTTATAACGCAAGATCAACGAAAATTGTACACTCTTCAGCAAATAACTCAATAATTTACACCCTCAAAAGCAGATTACTAAGATGAAAAGCTCACAAAGAATGTTCATAACTCCACAGAGAGGGGAAGTATAGAAATCAGAAAGGTAAGACAATTTGATTCGACCAAAGACCATGACAAGAATGTCCTTGTTATAAATTAGAAATAAGATAAACAGCTCAAACATTGTCCAAGACTGTCTGCAAGTAATATTTCAAGGAGAGCTGAAGATAACTTAATTTCCAAATAAGATTTCTTGTTGGCATCAGATGGGACAAAGTTTTGGCAGTAAGATAACGACAGTGGAATATAACAAGTTCTTTTTGGATTGAAAATAGTTCACCACAACAATATTAAATCCAGTAATAGGCCAAGGTCAAAAAAACAATTTATGGAATTTCTTCATTCTTGCACATTGTTGATGAAGCATAAGCCAGTTGATTCATTTGGGCAATTGACAAAAGGTAGTCACAGTATTACTGTCTTCAATCAAATCTTACCTTATCAAAAAACTAATTACAGAAAGAGCACTGACAATTATTAGAAATACATGTGAAACCCCAGTTCACGTATGGCATTGACTATTAGAATAGATACGAAAACTCAATCACTTATATAAATGCACAAGCAGAAACTTTGCACTGAAGCATCTAGACCAATAGGGAAAACTTAGATAGGAAGGGCAAAAGGGTAGACATAGAAACTTACGTAAAGCAGCAACAGGATTTCCTTCTTTCCATTTGAAGGGAAGTTTCATGGCAGCTTTCTTCCTTGCACTTGGAGAAGTAGAGCTAAGAGATTGTTTCTTCTCAACTGGTGCAACCGTGGATGCAAGACAGGGCAAACAGTTGTTTGAAAGAATTCCACAGTTATCCAACAAGCCATCCTCCCTTCTACTGCTTCCATTAGCAGAGGAAGAGATTTCATCAAGAAACACAGGTTGTACCTCACTGTGAGGTCCATTAAGTCTCATTTTAGAGTCTGCATCTTTTGGACGCAACATACTGCTTGGGTTGGTTGCAGTTTTAGCTGAACTACTGTCAGAGATACAAGCAGGACTCCTTGTTGATAATTCTCCTTGCCTCTGCAGGTCAGTGGATAGCCTGTGGTGGGCATTGCCATCAACATCCCCATGGTGAACATCTGTTGCAGAAGCTACACTAGTCCGCCCACAATCAAAACCGTTGAGAGAAAGCACATCTGCAGAATATTGTGATTACATTTCTATTTAAATTCACAGCATTTCGATTTCCCAACAGCAGTTAGATAGTATAAACTGAAATGAGAAAGCCATACCATCAGCAACACTCTGGAAATCTTCATCACTGCCATCAGATTCAAATATTGCAGCAGAATCAAACCATGCTTCTTCAGTACTTCCTGTTATAGCATTATACAGCAGCATAAGACATTAGCAAAGGCCAGTTCCAATGGTTTATCCTCTATAGACTATTCAGTTTTAGGTTGAACAGATAGACAGAACTTGCAGCTAAACTATGCAAAGCATCCCTCCCAGGGATGATAGGAAGGTAACTGAAGATATGATAGAGATGATATCCATCATGATCTAAGAGACACCTGCTTAGTTCCACTTTCAAAGGAACACCGTGGATTTTAGGATAAGTGGAAACATTGCAAGGACATTAGCAAAATTCAGTAATTTAGCATTGTATAAAATAGATAAAAGGAACCATCAATTTTTATCATAAGAAAACAACATGTGTCTTTTTTTCGGGACTTCGACAGGTAAAGTTCATTACCGCGAAGCATACTGATAATCTCAGTATATGTATGACTTCCATTAATCACAAAGTGTCGCTTTTGACACAAAGAATATGCTACTATTCGGTCGGTTCCTCATGTTATACTCTCACAATTGTGTTTAATTTAGATATTTCGACCTAAAAGAAGAGAAGAGACTTAAAAAGAAAGTTCTTGGGGAGCCAAGTTTATAAACTCTATTCCAAATAAAAAGCCGAGTACGTAACTGCCAACCGAAGGATAGTCTACTGGTAAAGACCCTCTGCCTCAAGGTTGGGTGTTTGAATCACAACGCAGTAAGGTGAAAAGGGAAAATATTGGAGGATATGAGGGAGTGGGATTTACCATATATATTTTCCAAAAAGACAAAAAATAACCGTGCTTGGCAGTAGGCACCCGTAAATTAAACTAGATGAGTACACTACTGAACCTAGACTACGCTATTCAAAATTCCTAATGAAGTCATTATCCTAATTCACTTGATTCAAGAAACAAATTGTTCAAGAAAAGAGTCTGTTCCCCAGCATTTCACTTATCAGCACCATTCAGGTGCATGAGAACTAAGATCCAAAGGTAAATGAGAATTATAGGTATTATTATCTCATCCAAAGAAGAAAAATCATATGCCTTTCTACAATTTGGTGTCACCTCCTCATCTCTCCAGGTGCTCTATAATATATACAGCATATATAATGTACATTGCAATTTAGAGTATCAAACTATACACTTAAATTCATAGCATAGACAATAAAACTGTCAAAACAATTCCTTTTCATTTGCCTCTTCCTCCTTCATCCATTTATTAGCACGAGCCTTGAAGATGTCATTGGAACCTTCACTTCCTTATTGTAATTAAGGAATTAGCTACGCTACGCCACTAAAGTATTTTTGTTTCTTTATAACAGTGGTGTCCGGCCATTACCTGCTACTTTTACCCGATTAAAACACAATATCACACTCTCTTCATCTAGACCACTTCTTAAGGTGCTCCCTAATCCCAAACCACTCCACCCTCTCATATTTAGCATATAAGGAAATACAACAACCACAACGACAATATACCTAGTGTACTCCCACATGGGGGGTCTGGAGAGGGTAGAACATACACAGACCTTATTCCTACCTTGTGGAGGTAGAAAGGCTATTTCCGGAGGACTCTCAGCTCGAGTACAACAAAATAAAGCAAGTATGAAAAGGAAAAATGACAGGGAAGAAAATATATCAACTAATAAGGAAAAGTAACAACAAAAAAAGAAAAACAGTGGCTAGGCAATATAAGAAAATAAAAATAAAAAATGAGCTACTCCAAAGAAAAGTTGTCTGTTTCCCACATAAAGCATCGAACCAAACCACCTAAGAAAAATGTAGCTCACCAACCTCCATATCTCCAAACACAATTCAACTTAACTAAACCAAGTCAAGAAAATTAAACTCCAAACACAGATTAGTTTCACATTCCACCAGCATTAATAGATCAAAATTCAATTATGTTTTAGATTTTTCTCAAATGCTCACTCAACTAATACTTCTCACATCAAAAACTCAACTTTCTTCTTGATTCCAATTTTCTTCAACAACAAAGAAAGTAACTTTCTAAGATAATAACTACTATTAACTAAGCTACCATCTGAGAAATCTAACACATTCAATGAATAATCACAATTACATTTTTTTTTAAAAACTAACAAATTCCCAATAAATTACAGATTAATGTACACACAGACAAGAACAAGAAAGTACCATAGAAAGTAGGATTGTTGAAAGAGCGATCCACAGGGAAAGTCTTATCAACTTTATCAGCTGATCGATCTGATACATGAGACGACACCCTTTTCTTTACAACTTTTCTTCTCTTCCTACCCTTCCTCCTTGAACCTCCTAATCTACCTCCAATACAAACATCTGGTCTTGATACACAACCCCCCATCTCTCTCCTCCCCACCACCCACCCCACCCACCCCTTTGTTTACACCACTAACAAGATTATGAAAAGGGTGTTTCAGAAACAAGAAAAATAACTTGTGGGTATCAAGAATATGTAATCTTGATACAGAAAAATGAATAAAAATCTGATCTTTATTTTAGATAAAAGAGAGAAGAAACGTGAAAAAGAAGAACTAATTTTCCTTCTATTCTCTTTCAACCTCCTCCTTTCTTTACACCCTCTCTACCATCATAGTTATAAAATCTTGAAAATATAATTATTATTTTTTTAATTTTCTATTTACGTGAGTTTCAGAGCTTTAAAAAAAAAACGAAAAATAAAACAAGGAAACAAACAAAATGAAATTCCAAACTTCTAAGTTCCACCCTGAAAACAGAGAAAAGTCAATTGTAAGTATTAAACCACACTCTTTCTCTCACGCACGCACCATAGAGCCTACAAAGATAAATATATCCGGTGACGGCACGCGGGGCGGGTCGGGTCACCCACTTTAGATGCCACATGGCAAAGACACTCTCTCCCACGCAAATAGGGATGACAATGGAGCGGGTTGACTTCAACTCGCAATTTTTTTAAACCACCCTCCTTACTTTGCATGGTGAATTTTTTCATTTTCAACCTGTCTTACCCTCATAGACACGCCTTGCTTAAATATTTAAATTCTTTTATTTTTTAATTGAATTTAATATAAAAATTAAAATTCGTAATTGTTTTAAAATTTTTCGCTAATTAATATCTCAACAATTAATTAACTATTTTTAATGGACATTTCAACAATTGTTTCTTCATTGTTAATTAAAAGTTTCTAATTCACATTTTAACAACTAACAATTTACCGAATATGTCTAGTTTAAAATTTAGAAAAAAAATAAAATTAAAAGTCAATGTTTAATATAAAAAGTTTATATCCTTGATTTTTACTAATTTTAAAAATTTAAAGTTTCTTCGAATTCCTATTTGATTTTTTAAATCCGCAATCTGTCGGGCTCCGTATTAATTTTAAAAATAGTTACTTCAACAGTTCAACTCGTCCAGCCCCTCCCCGTTGCCATAACTACACGCAAAACCAAAAAGGATAGTTTGTTAGGTAGTTTAGATGTGAGTTATGCGGGTATTAAATTTTGCATAAATCATATTATATTTGATAGTCAATTAGGATATATATATATATATATAATTAATATGAATTTGCAATATAAAAATTCGTATAATTAATTCATGCATAAATTATGATCAAATCTATATACTATAATATCTGCATAAATAAAACATTTATTCACTTATAACTAATTTCCTAAATGAATTATCCTAACTAGCTCCCAGACAATCCTTTCATTCCATATTAATTGTCATATTTCTCGTTCACGAATCTTTTAGAAAATGATAAATATAAAAAGAATTTTTTTTTCGTAATGTTGACAACTAATTTAGGATAGAGAATGTAATTCGGGTCGGGTCGGGAGACGGGGCCATTTGAGATGCCACGTGGAAGGAGAATGATGGACATGAACGTGTGTGAAATTTTTGTTGCAGTTCACACGTGGGAATAATGGTGATTACGTGGATAGAGTAGTCAGTTTTTTGTTTTATTTCCCAAAGTGGTTAGATTTTTTACGATAATGTATTTTTATTTTTTATTTTTTGGAATTTATTTATTATATTTTCATTTTTAAATTAAGTTCACAAATATGTCATAATCAAAATATATATAACAATTTTTTTGACATTTTTCTATGAATAGTAATTTCGTTGAACAGACATGGCATCCAATTATATTGTGCTTTGATATTCTTTCGATTTATAAAAGAATTGTCCTATTAAAATATTTTTAACATTATAATATTATGATTTTTATCACTTTTCTTAATTTCTAATTAAACTTGGAAATTGTAGAAAATTAGGGTCGTGTATACTTATTAAACTATCAAGAAATGAATGGCAAAGTTCGGTGCACTAAATCTCCTTCCATGCACAGGGTTTGAAGAAGGGTCCAACTACGCAATCTTATCTTGCATTTCTTCCGGAGATTGTTTTCAAGGCTTAAACTCATGACATCTTCATATTTGAGCCTGGATAAAAAATAATCTCATGGAGGAAGAAGTACTTTAGTATGTCACAAACGAAACAAATATGAATTACTTGAATTAGTGAATATATAATACTATTAAAAATCAAGAAATAATATATATATATATATATATATATATATATGAAGAGAGAGAGAAAGTGATTGTTAAATCGACTATATCATATGAACTAAGTATTTATCAGCCAAGAACTTATACGTTCATAAACCGAAAGTAACAAAAATAAAGATGTCTAAGTGGATACCCGAAGCAAGGTAAAAATAGCCTTTGTAGAGAATAAGAAATCTAGTTTGTTTGTTTTTAAATAAACCTTTGTAACATCCAAAATTTTACTACCTTAAATTTTTAAATAATAATTATTTTAAATTATGTTTTAATTAATATTATACTTATTAGCATTGTTTTGTTTTTTCCTTAAAGGCATTGAGTGCTTTTGATTTGATAGATATTTGACAATTGACATATTTGCCTTTACTTTACCTGAGGAGTAATAATATTTGTTTTGAAAATCTCAACTACCAAAAAAGGTCAAAGTTTAAAGAAATTACATCATTTATTTGGTGCTACAAAAGCACAACATTAATCATTTATTGAGCTCTTTTTGCATTTAGGTAAAAAATAATAATTAATATGATACTTTTAAGTCTTGAAAATAATTTTGAATTACTTAATCAATATTAAGGTAAAATATAAAAATAATAATTATATTTATTTTTATATATTAAAAATAATAAGTAAAGGTAAAAATTTATTTTTAAAATTTTAGACAAGTAAAGATAAACGAAACGTTTTTTTATTAGTAATATTTCTTTTTGTAATTTAACCTTTTCCCTTTCCTTACTTTTATTTAGATCTCGTCCATGGATCAGGGGTGGAGCTATACTATCTTGAGAGGGTTAATCGAACTTCTTTTCGACGAAAAACTATACTATTTATATATAGTTGAAATATATTTTTTATGTATATATATTAGATGTCGAACTTCTTTCGATTAATTCGTGTGTCTACTACTTCTTCAAATTTTAAACCCCCTTGATGAAAATTCTGTCTCCGCCACCGGGATGAATTCACTTTTCTTTGAAATGGTATTAAGATATTATGTATGAACATAAAATTGTTATAGTTTTCTAGAGTAATGTTGAAGTTAAATTTTAGAAAATTTTAAATATCTATTTCACATTTGTTTATTTCAAATTACTCACAGAAAAATGATTTTTTTCAAGTTATATCCTTATCCAACTATAATTTAATTTTAAATGCCATTTTTAAAAATTTATATTTTTTATATCCAATAAATCTCTAATTCTTTTATTTTTGGTGTCAAATAAAAATAACTCCCATCTTTTTTTTGGGTGCATCGGTAAGTTCGGTTCGATTTTAGACATTATAGGTTTTCTATTTTTAAATATGCTAAATCAATAAGATATTTTTTATCGATTTTAAGTCCTTAACGATTCGATTTTTGGTTTAGCCGATAAGGATGATAATGAGAATTTGCATTAATAAAAGTAGATGGAATCTAAAAGAGTAAAGACTAAAGACTAAATACTAAAATGAGTAACTATAATTACTCAAGTACGGTAAAGATTAAAATAGGTAAAATACTACGATCTTATTACTATTAAATTACTAATATTTAATATTTACAGAAGGATAAAATAGTAAATTATTATAATTTTATTGAGTTATCGATTTACCCAATAACCCAATAGTAAGAAGCGATATCAAACCGATAACCTAAATCATTAAAAACTCAATAACCTAATAACCCAATAATAATAATCTAATAATATTTTGATCAATTTGATTTATCAATCGGTTCGATTTTTGAGATCCCGATATTTTTTGTTGGTAAAGTCCGTGGGAAATGCATGATACCATGTGGTTGATTTTTCAAAAAAAAAATTAATACTAAGCAAATATAAAAGATTTGACTTTTTAGTTCTTTTTTTTTTCCAATGTTAGGCTTAAAGTAAATAATGTGAAACTTCTCCTTGGCATTATATGGAGAACTTGTCAAATATAATTTATTAAAATATTAGTTACTGTTATTATATTTTTATTAGTTTTTATTTCCTATCTCATAATTATTTAGTTCGAGCTTTGTATCAAACCTGCATGATTTTTTTAATAAAAAATTAATACACATTATATATAGTTTTTATATTCAATTATATTATTGTAGAACATTATTCACATACTTTTTTCTTTCAAATTAAATTTTATATGACTTGTTATTTTATGAGCTTATTTGAAGATTAATTGTTATGTTACCATATCAATTGAGTTTTTTTGACCGACAAAGCTAAAATTATCGATAAAGATAATAAATTAACTCGTAAAAACAATAAAGGTATAAAGTCAGATATTCTATATCACCAGTACTCTATAGTTGTCATATAATAAACAAACAATTCAATGTGTTTTATTTGGATATTATTGTTTAACTTATATCTAATTTCTTAAAATTATTTAACATGAATATTATTTTGAATTAAATTCATATTATTTTTTTAAAAGGTTTCACACTGTAGAGCGTATCATTACATCTTATATCTATTTTTCTTCGACTATCAACACAAACAAAACTACAATTTGAAATTTATATATTCTGAATTTGCAATTAAATGTATAGCTTGTTTTAATATCTAAGTTAGCAATCGATTATTTATACATATATAATGAAAGTTTTTGCCTAACTAGCTCACTAGAAAAATACATAATAAAAAATAAATTTTCACTTAAATAGTAAAAAAATTCTATTTTTTTATTATGAAAGTATAACTATTTTTTTCTCCAAATCAAAATATATATGAAAAAAGCCAATGAATATTTTTCTGCGTAGAATTTAAGTGGGAAAATAATATTTTTTTAGTAGTGATAGTGAATCAAATATTTAATGTTAAAAAAATCAAGATTATTGATTTTATATTATGCTGTAATTAATTATTGGCTAGGACAACTCACACTAATATTAGGAATTTATTTATTTTATAAAATATATAATTGGAGGTCATAGTTAATGATTAAGTGCATCTTGATTAAGACCAATCACACGATAACACGATATAAATATGTGATAAATTTAAGTGGCCTAAACTATTACACATCATTTAATAATTGAAAAAAGTGATATAAATAGTAGCTCATCAAAACAATAATTAATCAATAGTGTATATTTTTTGTGTATCAACAAACAAGTATTCAGAATTTTCAGAGAATGAATGTATTATTACAAAAGATAAATCTAGGATATAAATTTCATCGTCTTATATAATTAAACTCAATTAAAAAGGATACTTCGAATGTGAAATCACATATCCATATTTAAGTTCTTTTTTATAAAATTATAACACTAATGTATATGATTTAAAAAGAAAAGTATGAATTCGCGTGTACTCAGTGAGACGGTGACTCCACGCCCCATATTGTTATACTCTATAATATATACAAACATATAATTTTTTATATATAAAAATAATACTATATATTTAACTAATGAATATAATTATTTAATCAATCGATTAACTATATAACTTATGAAATTATTAATTTATTTTGCTTGCATAAAAAATTAATTCTTTTTCAAGTTGGATGTGACCCATGGAAGGAAAAAAACATACTAATAAAACTAATAATTTGGTAAACTTGATTAGCTAAGTATGGAAGAAATTAAATATTAAGCAACAAGTGGACCCTTTTCACATTAATGATCACTCTTATCACACTTGATGAATTGACCTTTGTGGATTCAACAAAAAGGGTCTAAATACTCTTAATTATAATAATAATATTTTTCATTAGGAAGCAATATATGACAAGTACACTAAACATCCACTTAATTAACATCATTTAGAAGAACAAAATTGACATTTGATGTTTTTATGACTTTATTATATGAAATTAAAATTTATAACTACTAACTAATACTCTTATTTAAATTATGGCCCAAAAAATGAGTGGTGGGAATGTGACAATGAGAGATCATGAAGATATTTCTCTTGGATTTAATAAATGATTCTAGACACCCATAGAGTTAGAATTTTGAAATTATTGATTCTAATTTCACTAAAGATATTTTACTAAATTCTGAATATGTTATTATATATATTAAATAGAATAATTTAAAATTATTGAATTCTGTTCAACCTATTACCTATAAATAGACTTGTAGCTCTGTACCTTATTTTAAATATGTCTTTGGTAAGATATATAAGAATAAAATTAAATGGAATATATTTGTAATACTTGTATTAATTATGTTTGCATTTTTACTGCTTGGTTTGGTGTATTAAAGATAATATTCATTCCCTATTTTAAAAAAAAATTATTTAGAAAGATACCCTCCACCAATATGATGAAAAAGAAGTTAAAAAAAAAAATTGAAAAATAATTGAATCTTTAACCATGCGAATACATACATTAAATTATCTTGCATTACTAATTATACTCTGAATTTTCATGTATTAATAATATACTCCTCGATACGCTCTACTAACCAACCCAAGTCATAAATTCAAGAAAATCATTGAAAAGGGGGGAGAAGTTTTACTATTTATATGGAGGGCTTTGAATAAAATATTTTCAAATGTTCAATGATGAACTTAAGTTCCATGGGTTCAATTCAATGACTATATTCTATAGGGTTGTAGTGAAATGAGATCTATTGTCTCTTATATAATTTAAATAGATGAAAATATTTTTTTAATGTAAAACTAAAATTCTTTTTGTAATTCAAATAAATAAAATTTATTTTAAAAAAAACTACACAATCATTTTTTGGGAATTTGATAGTGCTTTATCTTGGGAAAATAATTTACTTTGTCCAAACTTTAGTTGTCTTGTACTCTTTCCCAACTTTTTTCCAAGAAATACTTTTACTTTATTGACATGAAAATAGTTTCTTCCATATATGGGGGCCTCTTACATATATACTAATTGATTCGTATCAATTTATGTGATGATGTTTATCTGTTTCGTCATGTATCAAAGAAAAAAATATAAATATTTTAAAAAATTATATTTTAAATTAAATCGTAAATGTTTTTATATGTTTAAATCATCTCATTGTAATAAAATGATTAGACATTAACTTTTTTAATAAATAAGGAAGCATATATATAACATTCTCTTTTTGATAAAATAAAATATATATGTCACATAATTAATTAGGACAACAATGTATACACCTAATTAATTAATTCACTTTAAGAATGTTAAGGATTCTCACACGCTTATTACAAATTTCAAACTTCAAATCTCGAAAATTAGAAAGTCTCTATGGCCTTAAAGGGCTAGTTATGTCTAGCCAATTTATAAAGATGGTCCTATTCAAGAATAAATCGACATGTACTTCGAGGTTAACTCCCTTACTATTTTCTTTAACTCGTCTTTGACCTGAATTACTTATGTCCATTTAGAATTGTGTATCATCATAACGAGATATTCTAATCATAATCGATATTGAATATTCAACATAAATTTGAAGTAATCAGAGACTTTCACTTAACCAATAATGGTTAAACCTAAAAACAAAAGCTTTCTTTACACAAGGGAAAACAAGTACAAAACATTAATTGTTAAAATGCCATTAGAAATGATCCATTCGTGCATGAATTATTGATAAAAGAGAAAGGGACCCAAAACTTATAATGATGATCAATGAATTGTATCAATCAATATTGAATGAAGACGAAAGCAAAAGCCTTGAAGAGTGAGACACTATTTGTCCTAGCTACTCTTTTTGAATCTCCATACATAAATTACTACAAATGTACAATTTTTTATTTTTTTTAAAAAAGAATGGGACATGATCACTGTTAAATGATCTGGTGCAACGGATGGAAAAATCCTTGATAGAGAGTACTTCCCTTAAATAAAGTCTTATGCAGCATCAATTCGAAATATAATTGGACTCCAATGCGAGTATCAAATACCAGATGCTCATATTTATTACCATGCAATGATATTTTTGTATTTTTTAAAAATATAATTATGATGTTTGGATTAACTTGTGTGCACGACGCACATGACAATCAATGTTATTGGTGCGGACATGACCTTATAAGCCCCTACCCCCGCACCCCCACCCCATTTTTTCACGGAAGACAAGCATTACGTTTGGTTAAAAACACATGGTTTTTTAATGTCTCCAAGAAGGCCCTCACTAGTCTAGCTAGCTAGTGAGTAGTTCTTTCGAGCGTGAAATATGCCAGATCCTAAGGGCGGGCATCTCTCGCAATAAAAGTATGACAAACGCTTCTGTAAGGGCAATCCTCTTGAGTTTTATGTTGTTTCTATCATTGAAATTGTCTATTATATATATCAAATCAAATAATATCACATCAATAGAAACAAAATAAATACTCCCTTTATTTGTTTATATGATTCACTTTCTTTTTAGTCAAACTCAGATAAAATGACACAATTTTATATTTAGTAACAATTTAACTTAAAAATATGTATTTTATTTTTAATGAAATGATTTACCGCCGTGAAAATATAAAAATTCTCAATTCGCAACTGTTTATCAAAGGTGGCGTGTAAGGTGGCACTGTGAAAGCACAGGAAACTTAAGAAAACAGCTAAAATTTTGGACCAAATATTAATGTGATTGGGACATTGGAAAAGGGGTAGGGTCTTTTTTTCCTCTAATTTTCATGAATATTATAAGTCCTTAAATTATGGCACATGGATCCTAGAGACAAGTCTTTTACTACCCATATTTGTCATCATTTCTTTTTTAGTAATGGCATCTTATGGTTGGATTCTAGTATTATTTGTCTGTTTTCTCTTTTTAATTTGTGAAAAAATATTATATATAAAAATTGAAAATCATATCATGAGTGTTCCAAAAAAATGTTTTGACAATGTCCTTAATTAATCATGGCATATAAGTAATCTCATTTTTTTCCCCACTTGTCATGACAATGTCCTTAATTAATCATATCATGAAAAGTTTTTCTATAAAAGATTTTTTTTTAGAAAAAATAAATTATATATTTATTTTCTTGTATTTCAAATAAAAATATTTATGTGTAATCTAAAAAAAATTAGGAGGGAGGATTGATGGTTAGCGATTTTTAAGGCGATGGAAAGAATATAATTTAGAATTTTACTTATGGAACTCGTTATTTGTATCCACATTTAAAAAATCATTGTCTTGATTAATTTTTAGTAAGGAATTAATCCGAAAATAGGATTTTTAAAAATATTTAGACTAATCAAATATAGAAAAAAGAGTAGGTAAATTCGGAATAAAGAATAATCTTAAATTCTACTCCTTCTCATTCATATATGATTTTGCTATATCATTCTTGCTTATTATAAGTCATCTAAATTTTGAGGAATGAATAGTATTTCGCTCTTATTTTATTTGTTTGTTAGGATAAAATTTTATACAATTTAAAAATTAATTAAGAATGTAATCTGACTAATATTTCTCTTATTAATTTTTTTTCAATTTTTATCTACTTATGTATCTTTTAATTCTAAAATAATCAATATTAAAGGATAAAGTTGAAAAAAATAATTATTTTGATATATCTGACAATTAAATGGGAAAAGAGGGAGTACTTAATAAGTGTAAAATAGATATAAAATAGTAAATTGTCTCTCAGTTTTTAAATTTAGACAAATAAAAGTAGATATATGTTGTTATCATAGTAAAGGAAAAAATTACTTAAGCGAATTCTTTTTAATAAATAATTACTGATTTTAGCAATAATTTTTATTTATTACTATTTATCGCAATATACAGTAATACTATGATAAATTTGCACTTTGTATTAAATAGTGAATTACATATTCAATATAAATTTGCACTTGTCTCTAGGATATTAAGAATATTTTAAATTTTCTTTCAAGCTTTTAAGTTAAGTTTAAGTTAAATATTCTTTCAAACTTTTAAGTTAAGTTAAATAATAGTAAAACATTGTCTAATATTTCAGATTTTTAAATTAAATTATTTAAAATTTATCATCTATCAATAAAATATTTGCGAACAAGAATCAAAGAACTGTATTATAATAAATGTCTCATATTTATTAATTTAAAATAATATATCTTTAATTATATAATAAAATATTGACTCTTTACCTATTGAACTATAAATTATAAACTCATGTTTACACTATTGAAGAAGCTTCTCAAGGAAAAAGGAGAAAAATATTTTTTTTCGATCATTTGTGAACAAAAGTGAAAGTATAATTTATTTTTTAAAAAAGATATTTTTATGTTTTTTTTTCTTTCTAAATATTGATTTTTGGGTCAAAAATTGATTTAAATTAAGATATAATTTATTTATTTTTTTAAAAAAAATCTATGTTTTTCTTTTCCTTGTAAATGTCGTTTTTTAGGGTCAAAAATTGATTTAAATTAAGATTTACATTTTATTTTATTTAAACAATTTAATCAATCATTAGTGAGTATGATAAGTGGATTTATAGAATTTGGTTTCTTTTTTTTATTAACCTTTTATTAAGTTAACTCCAAAATATTTTTCAAATAATCATTGCCACTCTACGTGTATTATTTTTCATATGCAAAAAAAAAAAAAGATCTGTTGGCACACGGTTTACTGTTCAAATGTTGGCACACGGTTTACTATTCAAATGTTGGCACACGGTGAACAGTAAACCGATGTTGGCACACGGTGAACAGTAAACACGGTTTACTATTCATGAATAGTAAACGCGGTTTACTGTTCATGAATAG
>JBCEWC010006677.1:0-22630 GCA_038996855.1 Solanum aculeatissimum | reverse complement strand
GGCTTTTCTGGCGACATTCATTCAAATTTTTGGTGACGCCTTCAGTAATTTATAGTGACAAGATACGGGTGCAATTTCGGTCAGAACCTTTTCCAGGTGATATCCCCCAATCTGTTCCCTGTTTACTTTTTCATAGCTCTTGACTGCATTGTTCATTATTTCTGTGTTCTTGATTGCATTGTTCATTGTTCTTGTCTGATTATGATTAAGTAACTTTCTACTTGATGTGACTATTGAATTTGCTCTAACATTGGGTTCCTTTATGTATTGAATTTATGTTTGTTCATTGTAAATTTATTTGTTAGGGAGTTTTCGCAAATTGCTTAATATTACTGTCACCATAAATTTGTAGTTACCACTTATTATATTTCGCGAGCTTAAATATAATATTGTGATGCCTTTATTCATTTATTCATCTTGATTTGTACATATCATATTGAATGTTTATATTTCACAGTTCTGTAGTGTGGGGATCATAGTTTTCTCTAGATTGTATCTTCTTGATATTTATAGCTTAGTGAGTTAGTAGCTCTTAGTTTAGTGGCGTCTGGATCTAATGGTGGACTAGAGCATGTCATTGGTTGGGGTCGGAGGTAAGGGGTAGGGGTGGTAAGAGGGGCACAAGCTTATTTAAGTTAAGGGTAGGGTCGTGGAATATAGGGTCTCTTACAGGGAAATCCATAGAGCTAGTGAAGTGTCTTAAGAGGAGACATATTAATATAGCGTGTGTTTAAGAGACCAGATGGGTAGGTACCAAAACTTGGGACGTAGATGGGTTTAATTTATGTTACTCGAGTGGTTCTAGGTGTAGAAATGGTGTAGTTATCCTAGTAGATGAGGACTTTAGGGATTATGTGGTTGAGGTTAGGAGGTTTAATGATAGGGTGATGTCTATCAAACTTATGGTTGGTAGGTATGTAGTGAATGTAGTTAGTGCCTATGCGCCTCAAGTAGGCCTAGATAAGGAAGTTTAAAAGCTCTTTTGGGAAGATTTGGATTAGGTTGTGAGAGGCATACAAAATTCAGAACAAATCTTCATTGGGGGTGACTTTAATGGGCATATTGAGGCGACCACTAATGGGTTTGAAGATGTTCATAGAGGTTTTGGTTTTGAGGAGAGGAATAGAGGTGGGACGTCTCTCTTGGACTTTGCCAAGGCCTTTGAGTTAGTTATTGCTAACTCGTGAGTGAAAATCACTTGATGACTTTTTGTAGTACGGTAGCTAAGACTTTGATTGATTACTTACTTCTCCGAAAGGGTGATAGAAACTTTTGTAAGAATTACAAGGTTATTTCGAGTGAAAATATTTCTACTCAACATAAACTTCTAGTGATGGACTTAGAGATTAAGAGAGAAAAGAAGAAGAATACTTTTAAAGCCCTATCAAGGATTATAAGGGGAGGCGAGACTCTTGCCCTTTCACAAAAGATAGAAGAAAAGATGAGTATTTTAGAGGCTTGGAGTAGTGGCGGAGATGTGAACAATATGTGGGACACTACTGTGGGTTGCATTAGAAAAATAGCTATCGAGGTACTAGGGGTTTTGAGAGGGACTTTTGGTAGATGTCAAGGTGACTGGTGGTGGAATGACGAAGTCCAAGGCAAAGTAATAGCTAAGAAGATTCCTTATACGAAGTAGTTGGAGTGTAGGGATGAGGATGAAAAGCAAAGGCTTAAAGAGATTTATAAGATGACAAAGACAAAAGTGAAGATGGCAGTGTCAAGTGCTAAGACAATAATGTTTAAGCGCCTATATATAGAGCTAAGTGATAAGGGTGGTGACTAGAGACTGTATAGGCTCACTAAAGAGAGAGAAAGGAAAGATCGCAACTTGGACCAAGTGAAGTGTATCAAGGATGAGGAGGGTGAGGTATAGGTGGATGAGACTTTCATTAAGTTAAGGTGGCAAGCTTACTTTCATAAACTCTTAAACAAAAATGGAGATAGAGATATTGAGTTGGGCGAGTTGGCATACTTTAAAAGTCATCGAGATTTTTGTTATTACAGGAAGTTTAGAGTTGAGGAGGTTAGACGCACTATTAGTAGGATGAAGAGAGGGAGGGCGATCAGACCCAATGAGATTCCAGCAGATTTTTGGAAAAACATGGTCAAGGATGGCATAGAGTGGTTGACTAGACTATTCAATGCTACTATGAAGACTTCCAAGATGCCCGATGAATGTAGGAGGAGTACAATGATTTCATTGTACAAGAACAAGGGTGATATTCAAAACTGTAACAACTATAGAGGTATCAAGTTGTTAAGCGACACAATGAAGATGTGGGAGAGAGTGGTCGGGATGCGGGTGAGAAAAAGAGTATCTATTTCAGAGAATCAATTTGGATTCATGCTAGGGCAGTTGACTATTGAAGCAAATCATCTTGTTTGGAGATTAGTTGAGAAATATAGGAAAAGATAGAAGGACCTTCATATGGTGTTTATTGATCTCGAGAAGGCCTATGACAAAGTTTTGAGGGATATCCTATGGAGGTTTCTAGAGGTGAAAGGTGTTCCAATGGCATATATTAGGGTGATAAAATACATGTACGACGAAGCCAGAACTAATGTAAGAATAGTGGGAGGAAACTCAGAGTATATTCCTGTTGAGATGGGACTTCATCAAGGACCAGTGTTGAGCCCTTTTCTATTTTCTTTGGTGATGGATGAGCTGACACAGTCTATTCAAGTGGAGGTCCCATGGTGTATGCTATTTGCAGATGACATAGTAAAAATTGATGAGACTCGAGCTAAAGTTAATGGTAGATTAGAGGTATAGAGACACACTTTGGAATTCAAAGGATTCAAACTCAGTAGGAATAAAACAAAATACTTAAAGTGCAAATTCAGTGTTGCAAGGGATGAAACATGCATTTATGTGAGGCTTGCCACTTGGCCTATTCCCAAGAGAGAAAATTTTAAATATCTTGAATCCATTATCTAGAGTAGTGGTGATATCGATGATGATGTCACACACTGGATTGGGGCAGCATGGACAAAATGGAGGCTTGTCTCTGTAATATTGTTTGATAAGAAAATACCAACTAAACTTAAGGGTAAGTTTTAAAGGATGGCGGTTAGACCATCTTTGCTGTATGGAGTAGAGTGTTGGCCAATCAAAAACTCACATGTTCAGAAGATATAGGTTGCGGAGATGAGGATGTTGAGATGGATGTGTGGACATACCAGGAGTGATAAGATTAGGAATGAGACCATTCAGGAGAAGCTTGAGGTGGCCCCTGTGGCTGAAGAGATGAGGGATGTGAGATTGCAATGGTTTGGACATATGCAGAGAAGAAGTATTGATGCTCCTATTAGGAGGTGCTAGAGGATGGATTTAGGAGGTACATAGAGGAGTAGAGATAGACCGAAGAAGTATGGGGGGAGGTGATTAGAAAAGATATGGTGATACTTGATCTCACTGAGGACATGACCTTAGATAGGAAGGTGTGGAGGTCACGAATTAGAGTAGCAGACTAATAGATTACTAGGTTCAAGATGATGTCTAGCTGTGGTGTATAGTAGGATTATTTGTGTCTTTATATACTGTGTTGTTATTATCCTTTTTATATATGTGATTTATCGTATTTACATACTATCATGTATTTTTTGTTACTAGTCGCTCTTTCTGCTTCCTTTCCTTTTACATATCTAGATTTTTCTGCTTATGAATTTTTGAGACGGAGGTTCCAGGAAATAGCCTCTCTACCTCTATGAGGTAGTGGTAAGGTCTACGTGTATTGTATCCTCCCCATACCCCACTTGTGGGATTCTACTGGGTATGTTGTTGTTGATTATCAAATAGCTGGAACCATTATTCACCAATCATTTTCACTGTCTCTCAATATTTGAGTCATCATCAACACATTACATAAAAATAACAATGTAAGATAGTTCAAATCTTCCAATGACCTTTTGTCATCATAGTTTAGGACAATTCATAATGTAAGTCCTCATTTCACAAGCATTTATCTCCATAATTTCCAATAATATCTCAACATAAATATTTAGCTCAACATTTCATATAAAGTGATTCAATAGGCAAGTCCGGGTAACATGATTAAAAGTCCAACAATTAGAACTTTCTGAACATTTTCACATTATCAACAATGGTATCACAAGTCCATTTCACAATATCAACTCACAAGTCTAAGTCAACAATAATAGACAACAATTCATGATTCAAGTCATACATGTCCCAGGCTCCACCTCCCTATTACCCGAATCAATTCCACTATAATAATTCACTATTGAAAGGAAATACTAAGTTTAATAAACTCAACAAGAGTTAGAGTCCATTTCCCTCAATTTGGTCAATCAATCACTCCAATGAAGCCTTCCCCTTCAAATTGAATTTGAATCACCACATCTACTTGAAAATGAATTCACAATCAAGATACAAAACTAACAACACCAAAATCAAGCAATTTTGGGAAAAGGGCAAAATCATCCAAAAATCCAACACTAGAAATCAATGTCAAAATCTAAAAATTTTTAGATGAAAATATTCCTCTCAGGATTAGGAAATCACCAACGAAAACCAATTCAAAAATAGAGTAGAAATGAGGTCATAATCATCGATTTTGTAAAAATCTCATAGTTCATGAAAATCCCTAATTTCTCAATTGAATATTTTTTGATAAAAAACCTTCGAAAAATCAATCACAAGTTGTTGTAACCAAGCTCTCAAGGTTTGAAAATGAAGAAAATGTTCAAAATGGGTGTGAAGGGGTTTAACCCCCCCCCCCCCTCCCTTGATATTGCTATAGAGACCCTCAAACCTTTTCTCGACCTTCGTTATAGAAACTTATTGATGTCGCTCAAGTCATGCCTTCTTTTTTAGGTAAAGTGGTCATCAAGTAAATAACCTAACCGAGGTTAGGACCATTCCCACAAGGAAAATGATTAGACTCTAGAATCAATTCAATGCACTTTGAGAGTGATTAACCTATTATCTCCCAAGGAAAGGGGGGTTTGAAAACAAGAATGTAAAGTAAACTAAATGAATGTAAGTAATGACAATCAGTGGAAGAGCTAACTAGGATTAAGTCTTCCCCATGAATCCCTAATGTGATAATATCAGACACATGTAATTCTCTTTCGGTGTGTAGGTGTAAGATAGTAAGTTAGCTTTACCTAACTCTTTGATCTAACAAATAGGCAAATTTCACCCCCGGAAGTTGATCTGTCTCCGTGGTGTGGCACTACTAACCTTTACTCTTATCCCAGTACAACCTCCCCTTAATTTGGTTAAGTTGATTAGTCGAGAAAAAACTCGATCATCTCTTATTAATTACCTCTTTTTCTATTCGTCACTTCCTTGATCCGATAAGTGATACTAGGCGAGTTCTAACATTGTTCATCATTAAAAATTAATTAAAGTTAAGAGAATAATTAATACACCCTGACACACCTTTCAAGAATTACATGTTAACCGATTTTACCTTGTTAGTTCATCATGGTTCCCACAACCCTAGTTGTGGATTTAGCTATGCATTATCAATGTAGACGCAGAGATTATGCTATATAAGAACATAATTAAGCACTTATAAGATGAAATTGAAATCACAAAATCCAACTCTTTAATTAAGATTACGAGTTTGAATCAAGAACACACAATGTATGATAACTCCTAAGTGTATACACTAAAACAAGGTTCAAACATCGTTCTCACTCGAAACTTAATGAAAAATAACCTAAAAACCTATTTATAGTGAGTAAAATACAAATCCAAAATGAACTAGGAAAACTGTGTTGGTGAGCTTCGTGGTACCTCTTTACGGCTCGTGGATCACTTCATGGCCCGTAGATCGGGGTTTCGTGAATTCTGGTAGTGTTCAAGAGTTGAATTCTACAAAACCATTTCATGACCCGTGTAAGATTCTATGGACCATGAAAGGTCTCGTCTGATGACTTTTCAATATATCTCCAGTTTTTTATCCTCATGGCACGACCATCACTCTATGGCTCATGTAACATTGTATGGCTTGTGGATCCTCCTCGTAGAGTTGAATTCAACTTTGCACCCCTCGCTGAAACTATATACAAAACCTACTCCATGACTCGTGGACTACTCCACGACTCGTAGCGGGTCTCGTGGAACACCAAAAACCAACAACTTCACCATATTTTTCCAAAAACTTTGCCAACACTGTAATCCTACAAAACAAATATAAAGATACAATCAAACCTACTAACATCACATTGAGAACACACAAAATTCCAAGTTTTAAGAATTAAAAGTGTTGTATTTCGGCAGCACATCAACACCCTCAACTTAAAATTATTTCTTGTCCTCAAGCGACAGACTCAGTCTATATAAGCAGCATAATAGCATACAGACTTGAAACCAATGGCATAGAATTAATCAAAATCGAACACAAACACCCACATTATGTTTCAACCTTATATGAGATAGCCATCTAGCAAACCAACACAGATAAATATGCCCAATAGTGCAACTATGATAAGTCATGCAATTATAACCAAGCAGCAATCACCGAATTAGTCAAACATCAACAATGCAATGCAATGCAAGTGCCCTCATAAAAAGAAGTCTCATTTTCCCTCTTAGTAGAAAATTCTCACAGTTAATGCTCGGGACGATACTAGATCACTCTCACTCACAAAGACATTCAAATACCATGGTCAATGCCATATGTTTGCCCCTATACTCATGACTAACACTTTCAATTAGTTGGGTTAGGATCACTTTAGGACTTTATAGACTTATAACGTAGGTTCAGGGAGCTTTGGAGTGATATTATTAAAACATAGTGACTAATGGCCCTCCTTAACACTACATTTTCTACACTTTTGTCCTACTAACCTATCTTTTAATTCATTCTCCTATTTTGAACCTTTTAGGGTGCCTGTTTTTACTCTTTTCCACAATGCCTTTATTTTTCAAATGCTTTTTCTTTTTAGTACACAGATTAGGCACTTCTTTATTTTTTTCTTTTTCTAGCACCCAACTCTCTATTTTCTTCCCTTTTTTACAACACTAATTTTCCCTCCCCTTTTTACGACTTTTCCCTCATTATCCACCCTTAACTTAGGCTTTTAGCCTGAGTTGAGGTGCACATTATCCATTCTTGAAACCAGGGCCACTTTTGATAGCCACCCTCAACTTAGACGTTTTGCCTCAGTCAAGGTGTACGATGTTCAAGGAAGGACTGGGGCCAATTTTAGGATCTAATCATGAATTTAGATAAGGTTTCTTAGGTGTTTACAATCAAGAGGTCAATTTTAGTCTCAAATACAGGGATCAAGGGATACATAACACATTTGATCGATTATTTTTAGGTTAAGTGGACTATTACAAACAATGACCTAAAATCCTTTCCTAACCAACTAATCAACAACAAAAATCAGAATAATAGGGAAAGTTCTAAATTGAAACATAATATTGAATCATGCAATTAAGCTTACTCACATATGACACTGGTTTATATGTTAATATAGGCTATCAGATCATGTGTTTCATCACAATTTAGCCTAACTTATCAGAATAAGCACCTTTAGACAACTAATCATGCAAGGTTTCTATCAAAACTAACTAAACACAAAAAATGTGATGGGTACCATTTTCAATAAAAACAACAAAAACATATTATTCCATAGATATAAGCACTGAATGCTACTAATACTACCTAAACATCCTAAACATATCGGTTCAACAAAAAAATAAGTATCCACAGGGAAAAAGAACACAGGTAAGAAAACCCTTTGGATCAAAAATTGGGATAGTTATAGGCCAAGCCTACTCAGACATCACTGAGGCCAATAACTACCCACATCTCATTGAAAAAGTTGTGCATTGTCCACAATGCAAACATAATATATAAAGCAAAGAACAGGGGTCAAGAAGAACATACCTTGGCGCCGCAACATTTCACTCATCTAAAGTTTGTCGACACTCCACTTGACTGGTGGACTCCTCACCAGTAGGAGCCTATCTTAAGGGGCCAATACCCCTAGCTCTCTCGCTCTCTCGACCTAGCCATATCTCCTTATCATACCTCGATCTGGCATGGGAAGGATTGAGCTCCTACTCCTCCATCAGCCTTGTCTTAAAGCGCACAGTATTAGGATCATCCGTGCGGGGCCTCTTCCCGAGGAAAGGCATAAATGGCTCCTCTAGAGCGAACAAGTCGGCCACTGGCTCATCTGTAAAGGTCGGTTAGTGTTAATAAAGGCATCAAGTGCTGCACTCATCAGGACCCAGAGCTGTTGAAGCTCTAGCTGGATGGCTGTCACATCTAGAGGCCTCGCTGAACTGAGGCTCTGTTGGACCCGCCTCTTAAATGCATCTATACGAGGATCCAAGGGAGTGAGACTCTCCCAGATAGCTATAACTGTGAATAACTGTAGGCGAGTCTCTGCCTCGGAGACAACCTGGCAGACTTAGGGTCTCAACTGTTGTAGTAACTGAGTCAATTGGGACTCAGTACACGCCAATCATTGTGCTAGGGCCTGAAATATTATCGCATACAAAAAGGTGTACCTGCGGGTATTGTAGTAGATACTGGGGCCCTTGGATTAGGAATATCATAAGAGGGCCCCCTCTTCACATTGGTCTCAGCCTCTGGGGGCTCCTCGGTAGTAGGTGCAGCAGTAGAAGTGGTAGATGGCTTAGGTGGTGGCACTGGAGTGAACATCTCTGGCATCGGTACCTGAGGCCTCAATGCTCACCAGAGTGCAACCAGATTGTATTCAACCTTGATCAGGCTGGCATCAAGCATACGTTAAACCTCTACCAATACGTCCACATGGTGAATAACATCCACCCTCACTACTAAGCATAGTCGGTGAATCAAGCACGGGAAGGGGATGGTTGTAGACCTCTTCAAGGTCGCCTCATGGATCTATTCTGAAATAAGGGTCGCCTAATCAATATCGTAACCAGCCAAGATGTTGGCTACTAGAACTTCATGGTCTGGAGTGAGTATATTTTCTGCAAGTGTCGATTAGATCCGTGACCGAACCACTGCCCACTAAAACTTGATGGGGAAACTGAGGGAAGCCTTGGCTCTGCTAATGTGGTGATCCATGCAGGGTCAGGCCCTTCTACTTCTATCTAGTCAACAACCAATCTCATTAAATCAGCTCTGCTCTTTGGGTCCCTTATCACGCCTAAGTCTCAAGTTTACCCCACTCTTTGGTCGAACTCAGCTATAGATCTAGGGGCGGAGAACTTGGGCCCAAACAACATCTGGTGAATGGTCTTCTCTAATATATCCATTTGTTAGCCTCTCACAATAACCTCCTCCAATCCCGATTGGGTGAGAGGCTTCTTCCCCTTGGGAAGAGAGTTGTGTACTATGGCGGCGTAGGAGGTAAAGAACTCTCTCACCAATATTGGTGAGTACCTCCCTACTGGATGATCCAACCACTAGAGCATGTAGCAAACTATAGTATCCTCGAACCCAGGGACACTATCAAATCCTATAGTGATGACTCGTGGTTTCTCAAAGATGGAACAAGTGGGTTGACCCCACTCATTCTTCTATATATCGTCCTAACATATAGCCTTAATGCTCCTAACATACCATTTGCTGGCTCAGGCATCTAGTGAAGTATCTCGTACTCGAGGGCCTGAAGATGAGGTGGAGTCTAACCACTCCCTAGATCCAGGCTCGTATCCTCCCTTAGAAGAGGTCATTTGAGTGTTGCTACTGGCTATGTCACCTCCCTCATCAGACCAGGGAGGGTAGACCACAATCTCCTGCGTGGTGGCCTACCTCGTAGTAGCCCAAGTCTGTCATGGTTTGGTATCTGTATTTTGTTGAATGTCGAGCTCCTTACAGATCTACTAGACTCGGGGGCATGCTAAGAATTAGTGGGCTCATCACGTAGGCGATCCATCATAGCCTTGATATCATCTCTTATTGGTCGCGGAGCCAAGGTACCTGCAAAACAATATTTATGAAACCAATTAGTCCCATGAATTAGAAATAAAAAACAAAAATCATAACTAGACTAGAAAAATAAGGGTCTAGGAGTACCCTCTTACGAGTCGTAGAATAAACTATGAGTCGTAAAGGGGTCTCATGGATATAGTGTTAAGCAACTTTAAGTCATCAGAATAATCTACGAGAATAGGCACGACTATGGAATATCTAGGAGTTGTAGACTGGGTTATAGATGAGATCCCAGATTAGGTATCACACAGGTGGGACTCTACGAGACCTATCTATGAGTCGTGGAACAATCTATAACTCGTAGATGGTCTCGTCTGATGGAATCTCAGAAACTTTAGTTTCTGGAACTTTTCATGAGGGGTAACTACGGCTTGTGAAATGTTCTACAGGTTGTATAAAACCCTTGTAAACCTATTTACAGACTCTAAGCTTTGCCAAGTCCATCATACGAGTCCCCAACCGAATAATTTTTCAATAATTTACCAGCATCACAGTGAACTCACACATCCCACATAGTTTTCACATCCATTAATCCCCATCCCCACATGTATTTTACTTTAAAATGACCCCAAAATAATTTAACATTTGATCCTAACGGTCTGATCTATGTTCAAAATATTTAACCATATAATAATTAAATTTATTTCAATTCAATGCAGTGGTCTAAACATCATGAGCATGACATTGGCTACTCGAACATTTTCTGACTCACTAGTTCAATCCTAACCTCTACAATTATATTGATATCATGATAAATTACTTGAATTAGAATATCATGAGTTCACCCAATGGTACAAACTCCCACTCAAATCAACAATCAACTAAAACTTTATAACTAATTTGATAAATTTAGGCTTCATGGACCAAAAACTTAACGAAAGATGTAAATTAGGTTGAAATTTGCATAGGGGGATAAATAGGGGGCTGAAAAACCCTCGAAGAAGATTCGCCAGAATTTTCGCCGATAATGGTGGGGAACGGACTGATCATGGGGACGGTAGGGCAGGGTATTTTGGGAAATTTTTTGATGAATATGGGGTAAAATTAATTTTGACCCCATTTATATACAAAATGGATCAGCGTTTAAAGTTATTAGGTCAAGCCCCACAAAACCCTGATTACGAACTGTGGAATGTTCCACGGCTAGTAGATCGTAGTCTTGTATGGGAATGGAACCCTAACTTGAGAGCGGTCCTCTACGATACCTTACATGAGTTGAGGACTTAGACACGACCCATAAAAAGGGTTTCATAGAGTACTTCTGACACTTAACAAAATTAAAAAAACTTACCTGGAGTCCACGAGCCCCATTCACCACCTGTATTTTAATCTACGGATCATAAATTTGGCATGTGGACTAGAGTACATGTATGTTTACTCATTGGAAGGTTTTACGAGCTGGTATATGATTCATACAATGCGGTACGACCCATATAATTTATCGTAGAATCAGAGTTTTAGCCCAAAATGGCTAACTTATCCTTGTACTTGTAGAACCTACGTAAACAAACTATTACCCTATATGCCACCAATCCATTGTTCAAGATTTACAAGAAACCTACTGAAAATAAAAACTACCTAGAATTCTAAAACTAAAAAACAAACAACAACTATCCTATTAGATCAAATAACTTAGGTTGCCTCCTAAGAAGCACCTGATTTATTGTCGCGGTATAACGTGGACTTGTTGATTAGTCAGAATTCATCAACAGTCCACACTTCCTTTTTGAGCTTATTTGGCCTCTTCATTGTTTGACAAACATTAAAGGCAACTTCTTTGTCGTTCAATCTGAACTTGAGTTGGTCGGAATCCATATCCACTAGGGCTCGTCTAGTGGCTGGGAAGGGTCTTCCCAAGATGATTGGGACATCAAAGTCGGCCTCGCAGTCTAGGATCAGAAAATCTGTGGGGAATATGAACCTATCAACTTTGACGAGGATGTCATAAAGTATCCTCATAGGCTTTTTTACCGTCTTGTTAGCCATCAATAGTCTCATGTTTTTCGGGGTAGGGGCTGCCAGACCAAGTTTCTTGAAGATCACAGGGGGTATCAGATTTATGTTAGCACCAAGATAACATAGTACCCTTGCGAACTCCACATCACTTATAGTGCAAAGAATGGTAAAACCTAGGTCTTCACGTTTCTACACCAAGGATCTAGTAGAAATCACACTACAGTATTTGAGATCTTGGTAGAGCTCTTTACTCACAGTGTGCTTCTTAGTCACTAGATCCTTCATAAACTTAGCATAGCCAGGAATCTTTTCCAATACCTCAATCAATTGAATGTTGATGGATAACTGCTTTAACATAGATAGAAAGTGTTTGAACTTACCTTTCTCCTCCTTTTTCTTTAGTCTCTAAGGAAAAGGAGGAGGAGGTCGAGGAATGGGTTTTAACTATTGCGGTGTGGCATTGCATTCCTCATTCACCATACGATCATCTTTAGTCTTAGTCTGCTTATTCACCACACTCTCATCACGAACATCGCCATCATCTACTGGTAGAAGAGGATCGACTATCTACTTCCCACTGCGAGTTGTGATAGTCATGCACTACCTGTCATTCTTAGGATTCTGTACGGTATTACTAGGCAGTGTACCTTTCTAGCATTGGTTCAAGTGAGTAGATATTTGGTCAAATTATTGTTCAAGTTGCTTAATGGCCACAAAATGAGACTCAATCTTTTGGTTTATATTGGAAATGTCAAATTTCATCCCTTTTTGTGTCTCATCTTGTGCATCAACCCTTTTCAGCAACCAGTCGAACATCTCCTCAATACGAGATAAGCCAACTCCAACATTCTGATTGTACAGTAAAATGTATGGAACATTTCTGAAGCTTTCTCTGTAGCTCCAATCAGCATCTCTTTCTAGTCCCCTCAGCCTTTCATACTAGCCTCCTCTTCTGTTGTTGTATCTGAATGTGTCATCTCTTCAGTTGTTCCGACCCTGGTTCCTCTGCCCTTGGCACCAATAGTCCTGATTAGACCCTTGGGCATTGGGTCAAAAACCTGCCATCTGCTCTGCAACAAAGCACGTGTCCTCCTCATAGTATGCCTCCTCATACATTGGTGGGTGAGGGGGATGATGAGCTACAACATTCACCCGCTCCATGTTCTGCTTCATCAACAGCTCAACATTAGTATTTATCTGCGCCAATTCTTGCATCACCTTCTCACTGGCTTGTGTATGTGTCAGACTAGTGCTAATTGAGAATGAGTTCCTTGTAGAAGATTTCTCCCTCGTACCCCATGCATGAATGGTTTTGACCGCATATTCCAACATCTGAGCCACCTCCATAAATGGAAAATCGATGAAAGAGCCCCACATAATTGTGTCAGCGATAGCTTGGCCATTCTCATCAAGGGCTTTGTAGAAGATCTCAACCAGGGCCTCATCAATAATCTTGTGGTTAGGTACACGTCTTAAACATTTTGTGAACCTCTCCTACATAGCACCAATCAAGTCACCAAGAATCTGCTCGAAGTTATAGATCTCAGACTTCAGCTTTAGCCTCTTCGAGATAAGGAAAAACCTTTCCAAAAAGGTTGTATGTAACTCTACCTAATTGGTCATCGAACTCAGTGGGAGCTCTGATAGCCATAACATTGTGTTTCCAGTAAGAGAAAGCAAGAAGACATGGAGCCCAACGACATCCATGGAGAGATTTGGATTTCCCATCATACTCTTACAAAAGAACACAACATTATGTATATAGTTATGAGGACCCTCTGACGATAGGCCCATAAACAACCCATGATTCTGCATCATCTGGAGCAATCCTCTTGAAATAACAAATTTTGCGTTATTCGGTAGTCGAGGTAACACAATATCTCCCTTAACTTCAGTCACCATAGGATCAAGCCAATATTGATTCCACTTATTTGTTGTGGCTTACAGACCCTATCGTGGTTTGTTGTCACCATTGTTTCTATTTAGCACTGCATTTGCCGCATCATTCGTGATGTTATTGGTGTTGTCTTGGCCCATTATTCATTGTGTTCTCTGAATTTCAAGATCAAATGGAGCCAAGGGATTTCCTTGACTTCGAGTATTGTGCATACACTACACCTGCACACAGAAAAAACAACTTAAAATATAAAATTAGGGAAATAAGGATTAATCCCTCAAATGTACTTGAATTAACCAAGTCTAGCCGTAATTCGCAATAACGATGCCAAAATACTTGATTTTGCTCAAACCACACCATGTTTTTTAGGTAAAGTGGTTATCAAGTAAATAACCTAACCGAGATTAGGATCATTCACACGAGGATTATGGTAGACTCTAGAATCAATTCAATGCACCTTGAGAAAGATTAACCTATTATCTCCCGAGGAAAGGGGGTTTGAAAACAAGAATGTAAAGTAAACTAAATGAATGCAAGTAATGAACAATCAGTGGAAAAGCTAACTAGGGTTAAGTCTTTTCCATGAATCCCTAACGTGGTAATATTGGACACATGCAATTCTCTTTTGGTGTATAGGTGTAGGATAGTAAGTTAGATTTACCTAAGTCTTTGTTCCAGTAAATAGGTAAATTTCACCTCGAAACTTGATTCGTCTCCATGCTGTGGCACTATTAACCCTTACTCTTATCCCAGTACAACCTCCCTTTAATTTGGTTAAGTTGATTAGACGAGAAAAAATTTGATCATCATCTGTTAATTACTCTTTTATATTCGTCACTTCCTTGATCTGGCAAGTGATACTAGGCGAGTTCTACATTGGACATGATTAAAAATTAATTAAAGTTAAGAGAATAATTAATACGCCCTAACAACCTTTCAGGAATTACACATTAATCGATTTTACCTTGTTAGTTCAGCATGGTTCCCACAACCCTAGTTGTGGAGTTAGCTATGCATTATCAGTGTAAACATAAAGATTATGATGTAGAAGAAAATAATTAAGCACTTACAAGATTAAATTGAAATCACAAAATCCAACTCTTCAATTAAGATCACGAATTTGAATCAGGAACACACAATGTACGATAACTCCTAAGTTCATTCACTAAAACAAGGTTCAAACTTCGTTCTCTCTCGAAACTTAATGAAAAATAACCTAAAATGCTATTTATAATAAATAAAATATAAATTCAAAATGAACTAGGAAAACTGTGTCGACGAGCTTCACTGGACCTCTTTACGGCTTGTAGACCACTTCACGGCCCGTAGATTAAGATTTCGTGGATTCTCAGTGTTCAAGAGTTGACTTCTACAAAACCATTTCATGGCCCGTGTAAGATTCTACGACCCGTGGAAGGTCTCATTTGATGACTTTTCAGCATATCTCCAGTTTTTGATCCTCAGGGCACGACCATCACTCTACGGCTCGTGTAATATTATATGACTCGTGGATCCTCCTCGTAGAGTTGACTTCAACTTTGCACCCTTCAATGGAACTGTATACGAAACCCACTCCATGACTCGTGGACTACTCCACAACTCATAGAGGGTCTCGTGGAATACCAAAAATCAGCAACTTCAACATATTTCTCCCAAAACTTTGCCAACACTATAATCTTGTAAAACAAACACAAAAACACAATCAAACCTACTAACATCGCATTGAGAACACACAAAATTCTAACATTTAAGCATTGAAAGTGCTACATTTTTGCAGCACATCACTTATCAGTTCCTATAGTTGTTTCTATAGCGAAGCCAACCTCGCTATAGAAAGGTAGCTAAAGCGGACAGACCTTTGCTATAGTGAGTCCTGCACCAGAATACAAAAAAGCATATTTCAATTAATTTCAAGACACAAAATTAACCCTCGAGATTCGTTCAAAATCCGTACATACAAACCATGTATGTAACCCAGCTAAATTTGATATTCGAACTCAATGGAATCGTCAAAAATAAAATCTGAGGCCTCCTTGATCCGACACCCGATTAACTATCTTAATTCTAACTTATGCCACTTTAACTATCAAAACGACACCGAGGCATTCAAAAATTATGGCAAAATTCTTGTAGCACTAAAGTCACTTCCTGAGACCATTGGAATCATCAAAACATTGATCTGAGCATCAAAACTTAAACATGGACCAAAGTCAACTCAAACTCAAACTTTAACTTAATTTCCAACTCCGAACAGAAAATCCATGTAGTAACTCAAAATTTGATTTGGATAATTCTCTTAGGGCAATTTCCATATTCTAAAACTAATGGAATAGATAGAATTTTGTTCCAACACTCAAATCTCTGAATGACTCAAAATTTGACAATTTCAACCTCAAAAATTCAATCTTTGACAAAAGAATCTCAACTTTTCCAAAATTTGTTAAGACCAACCTATAAAACCAATTAAACATGACTCAGGTCACTAACAGAAGGGGTAAAAAAACTTTTGTCTAAAAAGTCAAAAATGACATTTAGCGTCATTACATTTAAGCATGTAATTGACTTTTCGAGATAAGTTTAAGAGGGAATTTATGTCTTTTCCTTCTATAAAAACATAGCATATGTTTACTGTAACGTGATTTAGGATCAAGTTTTTTTGCTTCCCCGCTAGAATGCTTCACTATTGGTGTTGGACTAAAATTCAATTTATTTTCCATTCATCAACCAAACTGGACTTTTGTCCTTAAGTTAGCCTAGACACTGCTCATGCCCAAATTACACCTTCGAATTAAGGGATAAGCTGTCATTGGTCAAATATAGAACCTAATAATGGTTAGGGTCGATCCCATGAGGAATATGGTCTAGAGTTGGAATAATTAAAGTAACTTTGAGATTAACCAATTTATTTCCAAAAAAGGGTTTTATGATGAAATAACAATAGCTAAAACCTATTCTAAAACAAATCAGGATGCAAGTACTACTAATTCAATCAGAGAAGATAACTAGGGTATTGTATTCCCCATGAATTCCTAATGCAGTATAGCAACATAATTATAAACTTTGCTAGTATATAGCATGCAAAACTAGTAAGTTATGTTCATCTAAGTCCTTAATCTAACAAATAAATGAATTCCTCCATGCAACTTGGTCTGTCTATGGGTGTCTCACTTCTAACACTTACCTTTGTCCTAGTTTAGCTATCTCTTGGTTTGTTCAAGATAATTAAATGAGTGTATTCACATTAAATCTTGCTATTTATCCTTTTTCCCATTAATTACCCCCTTGGTCTAGAAAGTTAGAATAAGGTAAGTTTGTGGATTAAAGGCTTTGAATGACTTGGGAATAGGATTTATAGGGACTAGGTTGGTTAAGGTAGTTAGAGTAGTCAAAATGACATAGTTTAGGACTTAGATGGATTGGAAAAGTAAAAAAAACCCTTCATTAAAAATTGTCGGAGCCATCCATGAAACCCCTCTTACGGGTCGTGGATAAACATACGGCTCGTAACTTACCTCGTGGATCAGCATGTCACAAAACTTGAGCTACTGAAATTGAAGCTTCTAAGTTACGAATACACAGATGACCCGTCAATCAACTTATGCGCCATAGGCCCTTTCGTAACATGGTTCCAGACTTAAAAACAAATTTGGTTCCTTAAGGCCTCTTCCTATGAGACCAAATTATGGGTCGTGGGAAAATATACAGGCCCTTCTGCTAATCATAAGTCGACTTCTAGAAATTTAAAAAATTTCCATTTGCATTAGGCACTTTCCACGATACCACCTATGACTCGTAGGCTCGTACATCCTGACCATCAATAAATTTTTTGTCTTTCAGTTTTTCAGGCCTAAGAACTTGAGGGGTGTTACATTATCTCCCCCTTGGGATTATTTGTCCTCGAATGAAATAGAATTACACTTGAATAGAGTAGAAATACAGTCATAATCATAGTATAAATAAAAAAATGTAACTTAATCATCATTTTCATAAAATCATAAAACTTATGCATCAGATATCATTCAAAAACAGTTTCATGATCATGCATTCATGCAACTTAACAAGAGATATGCATTCGTGAGAATTTTAAAGGAATGGGTCACACTAAGTACCTTAAGCTTGAGTAGAAGGAAAGAGATAAGGATATTATTTCATCATATCCGCTTCAGCCTCCCAAGTAGCACTTTTAACTTATTGGTTTCTCTATAAGACCTTGACGGATATAACTCCTTATTCCTCAATTTCTTCATTTGTCCGTCCAAAATTCCAACTGGTACTTCTTCATAAGTCAAAGCTTCCTCAACAGGAACATCTTTCAATAGAAAAATAGAATTTAGGTCAACCAAGCATTTCCTTAGCATAGAAACATGAAACACGAGATAAATCATAGCTAATTCCATAGGCAAATCCAATTTATAGGCTACCTTCCCAACCTTCTTTACTATCTTATAAGTTCTCATATACCTAGCACTCAATTTACCTTTCTTGCCAGAACACATCACTCCCTTCATTGGAGAAACCTTCAAATACACCCAATCACCTTTATTAAACTCTAGTTCTCTCCTCCTAACATCGACATATGACCTTTGACGGCTTAGGGCAACCTTTCTCTTATGACTTTTACTTTCTCCATAGCATCAAGCACCAAATCTGGTCCAATTAAGGACATTTCTCCAATTTCAAACAATTCCACTGGTGACCTACACTGTCTACCATAAAATGCTTCAAATGGAGTCATACCAATACTTGAATGAAAACTGTTATTATAAGCAAATTCAACAAGAGGTAGGTGATCATCTCAACTTCCTTTAAAATCAAGCACACAAGCTCTCAACATATCCTCCAATGTTTGTATTGTTCTTTCGGCTTGTCCATCTATTTGAGGATGAAATATGGTACTTGCTTTACCTTTGTGCCAAAACCCTTTTGGAATGATTTTCAAAAATGAGAAGTAAATTGAGCACCTCCATCTGATATGATGGATAATGGTACTCTGTGTAACTTTACCAACTCATGAATTTAAACCTTAGCATAATCTTCAGCACCATACGTAGTCTTTACCGACAAAAAGTGGGATATTTTTGTCATTCTATCTACAACCACCCACATTGAGTCAAATTGCTTTCTAGTCTTTGGTAAACCCATGACGAAATCCATATTCACCTCTTCCCATTTTCAAGTGGATAGTTCTATATCTTGAGTTAAACCACCGAGTCTTTGATGTTCTAACTTCATTTGTTGACGATTTGTACATTTTATCACACACCTTGCTATGTATTTCTTCATGTCATTACACCAATACACTTCCCTTAAGTCTCTATACATCTTGGTAGATCCCATATGAATAGAATACTTGGAATTATGAGCTTCATCAAGTATCTTCTCCCTTAGTCCATCCACATTAGGTACACATAATCGCCCCTAATAATACAATACTACATCTCCCCCCGTGAGAAAACTTCCACCTTTTTATCTATCACCAACTTGTTCAATTCAACCAAGGTAGGATCCATGTCTTGTTTTGCCTTAATTCCTTCCACCAAAAATGATTCCACTCCATTTGGTAATAACACACCACCATCACTCAAGCTAGCCAATCTTACACCCAAGCAGGCCAAATGGTGCAATTCCTTAACCAACTCTTTATTTCCACACTTAATATGTGACATGTTACCCATAGATATTATACTCAATGCATCAGTCATAACATTAACCTTATCAGGGTGATATATTACACTCATGTCATAATCCTTCAATAGCTCCAACCACCTTTTTTTCCTTAGATTCAAATCCCTTCTAAACACATATTGCAAATTTTTATGGTCAGTGAATATATCAACATGTACTCCATAGAGGTAGTGTCGTCAAATTTTTAATCCAAACACAACAGCCAACAACTCAGGATCATGCGTCGGATAATTTTTCTCGTGCACTTTCAATTACCTTGAAGCATAGGCAATACCCTTTCCATGTTGCATCAACACACAACCCAAACCTATGTGTGAGGCATCATAATATACAACAAAACCATTTGGTCTTTGGGGAAATGTCAAGATAGGGGTCGAAGTAAGACGATCCTTCAATAATTAGAAACTCTTCTCACATTCATCTGACCATTGAAATTTTACCTTCCTTTGGGTCAACCTTGTCAAAGGAGAAGCAATAGAGGAAAACCCTTCAATAAACCTTCTGTAGTATCCAGACAAACCCAAAAAGCTTCTAATATCGAATAGAGATAATGGTCTAGGCCAATTCTTCACCGCCTCTGTTTTCTTTGGATCAACCCTAATACCATCACCTGAAATAATGTGACCAAGGAAAGCCCCTCTCTTAGCCAAAATTCACACTTGCTAAACTTGACAAAGAGTCGCTTATCTCTCAATGTTTGCAACACAATCCTCAAATAATTTTCATGCTCTTTCACATACCGCGAATAAACTAATATATCATCTATGAACACCACCACAAACATATCCAAATATGGTTTGAAGATCCTGTTCATCAAATCCATAAAATCAGAAGGAGCATTTGTTAGTCCAAAGATATAACCAAAAATTCAAAGTGACCATACCGAGTTCTAAAAGTCATCTTCCAAATGTCATCGTCCTTCACCCTTAATTGGTGATATCCATATCCAAAATCAATCTTAGAGAAATAACTTGCACCTTGTAGTTGATCAAATAGGTCATCGATCCTTGGAAGTGGATATTTCTTTTTGATAGTCACTTTATTCAATTGTCTATAGTCCATACACATCCGAAGTGAACCATTCTTCTTTCTTACAAATAATATGAGAGCACTCCATGATGACACACTAGGCCTTATGAACCCTTTATCAAGCAAATCCTTTAGTTGTTCTTTTAATTCCTTTAACTCCGTTGGGGCCATTTGATATGGAGGTATAAAAATAGGTTAAGTGTTGGGCAAGAGATCAATACCAAAATCAATTTCCCTTACGGAAGGAATATAGGGTAACGCATCGGGGAAGACACCTGGAAACTCATTTACTATAGGGACCGAATCAAGAGTGGGAACATGAGATTCAACATCCATGACTCAGACAACATGATATAGACAACCCTTAGAAATTATTTTCATAGCTTTCATATAAGAGACAAACTTCCCTTTAAACACAGAATTGGTTCCCTTCCATGTAAGACTAGGATCATTAGGACTTGGAATGTGACCTTACTGGTTCTACAATCAATAGAAGCATTGGATGCATGCAACAAATCCATACAAAGAATAACATCAAAATTTTTCATGTCAAGCTCAACTAGATCACATGGGAAGACTTTGTGTAAAACCAACACGGGAAACGTTTATAGACTTTCTTGGCTAGGATTCACTCACTAATAGGAGTATAAACCAAAAAAGATTCTAATAAAACTTCTGAAGATAAATCAAATTTTATGGCAACATAAGGAGTAACAAAACACATATTGGCACCAGGTCAAGCAAAGCATATACAGCATGATCAAAGACTTTTAACATACCGGTAACAACATCGGGAGCCTCATCAACTTCTTATCTAGCATGCAAAGCATAGAATTGATTATCACGTGGACCAATACCTTGAGTTAGGGAACCTTGTTGCACTTGCCCCTTTTGAGCTACTTGACCTTGTGGATGACCTTTCTTATTCTTATTGGCAACATTGGGACATTCTGTAACAACCCAAAAATTTTCGAAATCTACTTATGGTTGGCATTCTATGATGTACTACAAGCCATGTATGAGTTCTGCTGGCCACGGGTTGAGTTTAAGTCGCCAAATGCAAATTGGGCTAGAAAGTGGCCTAGAGGGGCAGTTTGGATAGTCAACTTCAAATAGTCATAACTGTTGATGTGGGATGAACCATATGAGATACCATATATCAAATTGAAGCTCTTTCGGTTAGATGTGCAACACAAGTGGTTTCCCTCAATTTAGATATCATATAAGGGAGATATGGCCCAAACAATAAGACTGTCTAAAATTCAGAAGCCATTGGAGATAGGCTCATAGAAGTGGCCAAGAACTTTGGCACGGACCGTGAAACTTTGCACGGTCCGTCTAGTGCCTCGTGTGATGTAACAGTGAGCTAGGGGTGGCATGGAACCACCCCTAAGCCAAGTATAGGCCAACAGTACCTCAAACGGACCGTTTGCACTTTGACGGTCCATTCACTGCCTCGTTAAGTGAGGCAGTGGCTAAGCCATGGCATGGCTGTTATTTTTGGAGTTAAGGGAGGTCATACGAAGTGTTTGACGGGGTCTCATAAGTTGAACGGACCGTTTGGTGGTCCATTAAATGTAACAGAATGTCCTCTGAGAGTTTCGTGGAAAATTTGGCTAAGTACAACTTGACGGTCGCTTGAAAGGTCCGTGTGACCATTTGATGGCACTGTAGCAGCCGTTAAGGTGTTGTGTTCAGTGAGATAGTCTGATTTATTAATGGTATTTTCGTGATTTAACGTTTCCCTAAGCCCCCTTTTAGTCCCTTAAAGTATCCTAAACCCCTAAATCATCCCCTAAACCCTCATTCATCTATTATAACTCTCCCACACTCTTTCTTGAAATCTTAAGGATCTCTTAACCTCCATTGAAGCTAGCTTGTAGAAATTGGGGAAGAAGATTGGTCTAAGTTTGATCTTAGTGACTTGTTGCTTGATTTACGATATGTGGGACTTGATTCAAGGATCCTCTTTCATGCTTGAAGATCCTAAGAACCCTAACCCTTTTAAATTGGTTTTTAGATTTCCAATTAGTTATGGGTTCTTCCAATATTGTTATAGATTAGCAATGGGACTTGAGTGCTGTAGATTTTAGGTTATTTAAATATGATTTTACACTTAATTTCATGGATGATTTATGAAACC
>JBCEWC010006676.1:0-22631 GCA_038996855.1 Solanum aculeatissimum | reverse complement strand
GTTCAACTATGATTTCTTGGTGCAGTAAGAAGCAACCAGTGGTAACATTATCTAGCACTGAAGCTGAGTACGTAGCCGCGACTATGGCTGCTAATGTATGTGGTTGAATAGATTAATAGGAGAGATGCTAAGCAAAATTGATTGTTCTGTTCAAATTAGATGTGATAATGAAAGTGTTGTCAAGCTTGCATCAAATCCAATTTTTCATGGTCAGACGAAGCACATAGAGGTTTGCCATCATTTCATTCGAGAGAAAGTACTGGAGCAAAAAGTTGTTCTGAAAGGAATTTCTACAAATGAGCAAGTCGCAGACATATTTACAAAGGCATTGAGAAAGCCTAAATTTGAATATTTCAGAGTTGCCCTTGGAGTTATGATCGAAAGAATGCACTAAGGGGGATTGTTAAAAATTAGGGCATCTTCAGTGTTTTATTTTTCTGTTTTACCTCTATGTTGTTTAAGTTTACTGAGTCAAATAAATCAGTTCCTATTTTGTAGGAAGTTTATCTAGACAGGAGTCTTAGTAAGTTGTTAGAGTCTAATTAGGAGTTGAAGTTAGCGATTCAACTTATATAGTTGCGTCTTTGCTGTAAAGAAAAGCGATCAGAATAATAACATTCTTCACTGTTCCATTTCCTGTTAAACTGCAAAATTTGTGTCTTTCTCTGCGTATTTTTTATTTCACTTTCAAAGATGAAAATACCTAGATAAAATTATATATAAAATTTGAGAAAAATTAAAAGTGATCTAGAATTGTTTCAAATAAAAAAATAAACCTAGAAAACGTCACTATGACATATGTATAGGTATTTGTCACCTGCATTCTACACATGAATCGTCCTAGTAACCCTAGAACAAACAATCTCCCTACATTCCATGTTCTATTTCCTATATGTCTTTCGAGTTCAGGGTAGACAATGAATTTATCCTAATGTTAGCCAGACACTAAAATAGTAAAATCAAGATATGTTGGAGTAATTGTAAACGACAACCCATTATCAACTAAAGCAACTACGTATTATACCATAATCTTGTAGCTACAACCCTAGAATAGGAAAATTTCGCCACTCATAATCTGAATCACAAAACAAAAATGTATCATGAACACTCAATGCATTGAAATTAAAGAAGAAATTATGAAATATTGACCCTAGAAAAGAGTTCTTCGCAATTTCCTCTTGTTCCCAACAAAAAACTAACTGAATCCCAAAATATTCCAAGTGCCCATTTAAATAATGTAATTTACGAAATTTTAGAAAATGGCATCCTCGCGAACATGTTCAATTCTAGTATATTTCTGCAATTCCAAGCTGCTTGGGCATTCTTGAACCAAGATCCACACAGTCCGCGACGCGGACTAACTTCTTTTTAGTGTATTTTTGTAGATGTGATTCAGTAGTTTCATTTGTTCATCTTTTGTAGGTTAAAATTTAGAAGGAAAGTGAAGTTGGATTGAAGATTATTTTGTGATATTGGGATGGCCTATTAAATTCAATGAAACTAATTGACATTACAAAAATTGAATTACAGGCATACTGTAATATTACAAGTGAAGTGCGGGAAAGGTAGGATGTACGCAAACCTTATGAGGTAAGAATGTAAACAGTGCAAGTTTTTAATGAAAAAATATAATATAAAGTGAGCATAGTAAAAACATGACTCAAGAATTTGAGAAGTTGACACAATGATGTCAAAATAGTATTGTATAGAATTTGATAAGTTGATATAATAATATACTACTATTGATTGCTAGCGATGGCTGTGATGATGGAGATTGTTGCTGGTTGATGATGTTAATGGTGGTGGTGATTATGATGACATAGACAATTAGTGGTGATGATCAGTGATTGAAAATAAAGTGATGGTGAATATTGTTGTCCAATCTATATTACTAAGATATTTGAAACAATAACTTTACAAAACTTCGTAAGATACAGTAAAGGTTAATGCATATCTTTAAAATCAAATAATTAAAACCAATAAAAAAAATATAATTTGCAAGAAAACTGAAAGAATGTTGAAAAGAAGAAAATTGAGTCCACTAAATACATAGTGTCCTTAAGAAAATAATTCCCCCTCAACTACTCGATGTTTATGAAATCTATCATCACAGGATAGAACGATCTTACTCACCGGTGTATTAGTACCTAAAATCACAATGTCAGAGAACCACTCAAAGGCAATCTAGTATAGTAGAATTTGTTTGTGCAAAATAAGAAGAATTTTAGAAAATTTCTTATTGAAAAATAAGAGAAACTCCTCTATTTGTAAACAACAAAAGGTATTGTGAACAAATACTTATTGTGCCTTATTTGGAAAGGTCACAAACCTTTGAAAAAGTCAACCTTTTTTAAAAATCACAACCTTTTAAAAAACTAGCAACTTTTTAGAAAAATTACAACTTTTCAGAAAAGTCACAGCTCTTCATAAAAGTCATAACTTTTTATTTTTCATTTACACCTTTCAAAACCCAACAAATATCATCCCGCACAATAATATCTCGCAAAGAGAATGATCAAATTTACTTGATAAATAATGGTCGTTTTTTTTCTTTTCCCAAAGAGTTGTCATTGACAACCATGTCTCCATGAAAAAACATTTTCTAAAAAAATTACTCACAAACACTCATGGATACTTTTTTCTTTCAGAATCTAATTTGAAGTTGATCTTCAATTTTTTTTTAAATTTGGATGATTTTAAAAATTGTTTTCATAAATTTCACTCCAAATCACTCACCAACTCCCAAAAATTCAAAAATAGTTGCAAACATTCATGTTTAAACACAACTTCATTTTCCAAACATAATTTTCAACTTGAAAACAAATTCTTCTCCTCTTCTTCTTCTAACCTGTTCTACTCCTCCTCCTCCTCCTCCTCCTCTTCTTCTAACCTGTTCTACTCCTCCTCCTCCTCCTCCTCTTCTTCTTCTTCTGATGATTCTTCTTCTTCTGATTCTGATTCTTCTTCATCTTCTGATTCTGATGAACTTTCTTCTGATGATGAGATGTCTTGCACGATGGTAATATCTAGATAAAATTATATACAAAATTTGAGAAAAACTAAAAAGTAATCTAGAAGTGTTTCACATAAAAAATAAACCTAGAAAACGTTGCTATGACATGTGTATATAATGTTATAAAAATTCATATTCATGAAGTAAGTTTATGAGTTTCATTTGAACTCCATGCTTTCTTGGAAAGACAAGTAGTAACAAATTAAATTTTATAATGGATGAATAATTGAACTAAATGGCTTATGGACATTTCAAACAATATCATTTTCTGAAAGTATTTAGTTGTTATTATGAAAAACAGTCTTTATTTTATACACAACAAGAGAAGGTAACACTAATCATTAATTGGAATTGGGCTGCAGGAAGTTTGATAACAAAAGACTAATAAAAGATATTTAATTCAAAAGGAATATATAGCTAATTCTGATGGTTGTTAGGTAGTATTTCACAATATGTCGTGATGTATTGTATTCTATTATACTGTATAGTAACCTGTTGTTTTAATGAACATAATATTTGGATACATTGTAATGTTCTTCATCATTACATAATGTCACATATCAACAATTTGAATGATAAACCTACCGAGTTTTGAAATGTGTGAATGACAAATAAAGAGTTATGACTTTTTTATAAAGTTGTGACCTTTTTATAAAGAGTTGAGACTTTTCTGAAAAGTTGTGACTTTTGCAAAGGGTTGTAACTTTTTTGAATTATTGTGGTCTTTCTGATAAAGCGCAATAAACACCTTTTGTTGTCTATGGATTTTCCTCTCATTTCTAACAACGAATTTCTGAACTACTTCTTCTTATGCGCAACTAAATCTAGTATTCTAGTGTGCTTTGCTCCCATTGAGTGGCTTGCTAAGACCATTATTTTTGGTACCGATACACTGGTGAATAAAATAATTTTATCCTGGGAGGATGTAGTCCATTAACCTCTATACTTGAGGAGAATAATTTTCTTAGGAAATATTGTGCATTTAGTGGGCTCAATTTTCTTGTCAATGTTGTTTATATTTTTTCTTACATTTTTTGTTTTCATTACTAATTTTAATTTTTGATTTTGAAAACTTGCTATAATCTTTGTGTGTATTTCTTCCACAAGGTTTTTTTAAACAAAAGTTTTTGTTTTACAATTTTTTTTGTTCTACAAAAGATTTTATGCTAAGTATTTTAATAATTCAGGTTCAACAACAATCTTAAGGTAATTATTGTTTATTATTTTTTAATTTGTATTCTGCTTGGAGACAAACCTTTGTGGTTTGCTATTTGAAATTTAATAGTGTAAAACAAGTTAGCCACAAGTGGTATAATTTTAGAAAAGTTAGCCACAAGGCTCCCTACTGTCTTGTCCCGAAAAAGAATAAGAACAAGAATAAGGGTCAGACAAACATTGTGGAAAGGATGGAGGATGTGAAAATAAGGGTCAGACAAGCATTGTGGAAACAATGGAGGATATAGATGACCTTTGTTCTATGATATCGAAGAGTAATTTGGTTGGAAATCGATAGAGTGATTTGGTGCCACTTGACATGTTTTCTCCATAAAAGAAGCATTTGCAAGCTATACTATCAATGGATTCGATAAAGGGCTTTTTTTGGAAAATACTTCAACAGTCAAAATTAAAGGATGTAGGTAATAACGGTGTTAACAGATAGTTTCTTCTAGGACTCTTATTACTTATAGGATTCTTTCTATTTAATATTTTAAATTATATTTGTACTTATCAGCTTTCTTATTTTTAGGATTGTGACTACATAGATTTGTTATTTATTCTCAGCCTTAGATGTAATACACTGGCTATATAAGAGCCAACACAACAATCAATAAAAGATGTTCATCTGCTACCAATTGCTCTATTTCTCTTTATGGTATCAACGCCTTATTTCTTTAACGAGCTTGATTTTTTTCTCCTACCAGCCCACCCAACTCAAGCCTAAATGGCCTCCAATACAAGTGTCGTCAATGCTGACAACATATCCGGTTCAAACACCGTTGTCCAATTCAATCCAGTTACTCAACTCCCTATCAAACTTGCTGGTAGCCATAACCTTTCCCTGTGGAAGGCTCAGGTGTCCATGCTTATGCGTGGACACAACCTCTTTGGACTTCTTGATGGATCGATCCGAGCTCCTTCCAGAACCATCTCTGAAAACAACCTTGCAGTATCCAATCCTGCTTATGTTTCCTGGTTTCAACTAGATCAGCTTATACAAAATGCTTTCTTGGCAACTGTGGACGCGACCATTGGTAGTACAGTTGCTTCTGCTCCAAATTCCAAAGCCTCCTGGGATGCCTTGCATACTTCTTATGCAAATAAATATCAAACTCATATCTTTAGTCTTAGATATCGCCTAGCCCGCCTCTCCAAAGACTCTCGTCCTATTGCAGACTATCTCCATCAAGTTCGGTCTCTTTGTGATGAACTTGCCACAGTTGGTTCCCCCGTTTCCAATGAAGAACTGATTGTCAAGATTCTCACTAGCCTCAGATTTGAATTTTGAGAAATCTCAACCACTATCCGCGCTCGATATTCCACAATTCCCCATGAAGAACTATATGAAAAGCTCCTTGATCAGGAGATTTTTCTTCAGCATGAGGAAGCCAAAAACACACCTTCTTTTCCAATCACTGCCAACATTCCTCAAGGGACTTCTTCTACTCCTATCTGTCACGGCTCCACCAATAATCAGAACAATAATCAACGATCAAATGCACAAAAGCAATAAAATCCTAATCCATCTCGGCGCAACAATCTCCCAGAAACTACCTCTACTGCCAACTCTGTGATCGTAGAGGTCACACTGCTCGTGTTTGTCAGACACGCTCTCACAATCATCTTCAAGCGCCTGTCAATTATGCTGCACACCTTTAGAACCAGTCAACTCTATGTATCGTTGATAGTGGTGCAACCCCCCATATTTCCTTAGACACACAAAGTCTAACCCTATGCAAGACTACCACGGCTCGGAGGAGATCGTCATGGGTAATGGTAATACCATTCCAATTTCGCATACTGGTAATGTGAACTTTAATGCATCAAATCACAAATTCCAGCTTCAACATATTCTTTGCTCTCCCTCTATTAAAAATAATCTAATATCTATCTCTAAATTTTGTCAAGATAATAACTCATCTATGAATTTTTTTCCTTTTTCTTACCTTGTGAAGTATCTGACTACGGGGGCGCCATTGCCTCGCGGATGGAATAAAAATGGGTTGTATGAGTGGCCACCGGGGGATGATGATGGTCCACCAAAATGCAATGTCGCTGTTTCATACAACTTGTGGCATCGACGATTAGGCCACCCTAATCGTCAAGTTCTAAATAAGTTTTTGCATGACTTTTCCATTCCAGTAGTTGGTTCCAAAACCAATATTGTTTTCATTCATGTTATTCTAATAAAAGCCACAGGATGCCTTTTTCTAAAAGTTCTTTGAATAGTGCCAAACCATTAAATTTAATTTACAGTGATTTGTGGGGGCCGTCTCCAGTTTTATCGATTGACAAAAAATGATACTAAGTTTTATTTGTTGATCAATTTTCAAGATATATGTGGTTGTTCACACTAAAAACTAAAACAGAAGTTCTAGACATCCTCAAAAGTTTACATCCCATGCTGGAAAAATCTTTTAACACAAAAATTTTATCCTTTTACACTGATGGTGGTGGTGAGTTTCAAAAGTTAGATTCCTATCGAAAAATACATGGAATTGAACACTTAGTGTCCCCCCCATACACACCAAAAAGGGTAGCCTTAGTTGAACGCCGACATGTCATCGAGACAACCCACACCTTATTACAACAAGCATCCTTACCTTCAACATTTTGGAGTTATGCCTGCCAACAAGCTGTTTATTTGATCAATAGGATGACTACACCAAATCTACAAAATAAATCAACTTTTGAAATCCTATTTCAGATTGTGCCTAATTATGATTCCATCAAAGTTTTTGGATGCTTGTGCTACCCATGGCTCAAACCATATTCCACTAATAAATTGGAACCTCGATCCACACCATGTGTTTATTTAGGTTTTTCTAATAAATATTATAGCCATCAGTGTTTTGACCCAGTTAATTCCAAATTATATTTATCCAGGGATGTAATCTTCTTGGAAGACAATTTTCCTTTTCAAAATATTTTTTCAATGTTTAATAATAAAGTTAATGTTTCTTGGGATAATATTTCGATTGTACAAAAAGTTAAGGAGAATGGTAAGTTAATTTCACATTCCTCTTCTCAACCCCCTCCACTAGTGACTACGTTGCCAATGGTCCCGCAATGCCCGCAAGCTATCTCCTCCGCTCCAAATGACATCTCTCCATAATCAGGTAACATTCCTTCTCATGTCTCAACTTACACATCTTCACCCTCTACACAAGTTCCACAAAAACAAAGAACAAATGCTTCACCAACACCTCAACCATTGCCCTCACGGCCACTTATCACATATCATAGACAGGAAAGACCACCCATTCCTAGCCAAACTCTCAATCCTCCAAATTCATCTGCTACGACACAAAAGCAGCCACATATGACTTCCTTCTCCCCTCCACCAGCATCTCCTACTCAACTTGACCCACCAACCTAGCCTCGGCCAAACCATCCAACCACCAAAGTACACCCAATGACTACCAGATCACAGACTCATTGCCTTAAACCTCGTCAGTTCCTCACAACTACTACTATGTCTCCAAAAATCCCTGCCACTCATAAGAAAGCCAAACTAATTCCCCAATGAAAATAGCAATGCAAGTCGAAGTTGATGCTCTTGTTCGCAACCATACTTGGGATTTGGTTCCATGTGACTCTTCAAAAAACGTGGTAGATTGTAAGTGGTTATTTCGAGTTAAATATAAATTTGATAGTTCTGTTGATAAATACAAGGCTCGTTTGGTGGCTAAGGGGTTTACACAGCGCCCTGGACTTGATTATCATTCCACTTTCAGTCCAGTAATCAAGCTTGCCACTTTCCATCTTGTCCTGACTATTGCCACTCAACTTGACTGGCCTGTTCATCAGCTGGATGTTAACAATGCCTTTTTGCAGGGTCGTTTTACTGAAGAAGTATACATGCGACAACCACCAGGATTTGAAAACTCTGGGAATCCTACCCATGCATGTCATCTTCAGAAGGCAATTTATGGTCTCAAGCGGGCCCCTCATGCTTGGTGCACCGAACTCAAAAATTATCTCCTTACTTTGGGTTTTGTTAAATCACTTTCTGATTCCTCACTTTTCATTATGAATATAGTTGGATTTACTGTGTATATTTTAGTTTATGTGGATGATATCATAGTGACTGGTAATCACCAAAAATGTGTTCATTATATCATTGAGGCTCTTTCTCACCGGTTTTCAGTGAAGGACTTAGGGCCTCTTCAATACTTTCTTGGTATTGAGGTGATTCGTTCTTCTACCAGTCTTCTACTTTCTCAACAGAAGTACACGATGGATCTCCTACATGAGGTAGCTATGGATAATTGTAAAGGTGTTTCCACACCTATGACATTTGTTGTATTTTTGATCCCTCGTCTGATGATCATCTAGTTGATGGTTCCTTATATCGGCGCATTATTGGTAAGCTTCATTACCTTTCCTTTACCCGTCCGAACATAGATTTTGCTGTCAGCAAGTTGTCACAAGCTATGCATCAGTCATTTATGTCTCATTGGGTTTCTCTTAAACGATTGCTCCGTTATCTCCATTCAACTACCTCCTTTGGTGTACTCATTGCCAAAGAGACTGATCGTAGGTTGCTTGCGTACTCTGACTTAGACTGGGTAGGGTATCCTCAAGATTGGACATCCACCACTAGTTATGTTATTTATCTTGGTCATTCTCCTATTTCATGGTCTTCAAAGAAGCAGCGTTCAGTTTCTCGTTCTTCTATGGAGGTAGAGTAGCGGGCAGTGGCTGCCACTGCTTCTGAAACTAACTGGCTCACCCATCATCTTCAGGAGCTTCGATTTCCCTTGACTGCTGTTCCAAGAATTCTCTGTGACAATATTAATACCACTTATATCTATTCAAATCCTATTTTCCATAGACGCATGAAGCTGTCGCCATCGACTTCCATTTTGTTCGTGAGTAGGTTGAGCGCAAACAGCTTGAAGTTGCCCATCTACATGCTGCTGATCAAATTGCATATCTTCTTGCAAAGCCTCTTCCATGTGCACTTTTCAGTAACCTTTTCTCCAAGTTGGGCATAGTAGACCTCGACGCCAACTTGCGGGGGCGTAATAACGGCGCTAGCAGATAGTTTCTTCTAGGACTCTTATTACTAGTAGGGCTCTTTCTATTTAATATTTTAAATTATATTTGTACTTATCAACTTTCTTATTTTTAGGATTGTAACTACATAGGTTTCTCTAAGTTGTTATTTATTCTCAGCCTTGTATGTAATACATCGGCTATATAAGAGCCAACACAACAATCAATAAAAGATGTTCATCTGCTACCAATTATTCTCTTTCTCTTTTGTAGGAAGGTACTTTTGAAGATGACTTTAGGCAAGATGTTGACTCTCAACAGAGTTTTGTATATTCCTATAATTAGAGAGAATTTAATTTCTGCCAGACTATTTATTAAAAATGGGTTTAAGTGTGTTCTTGCTAGCGGCTAAGTTGTATTAAAAAAAATTGTTCTATAAAAGTCTTTTTCTATAGAAGATTTTTGTTCTACAAAAGTTTGTAATGCAAAAGTGTTTGTTTTAAGTATTTTAATAATACATGTTCAACAACAAAACCTTTAAGAGACGAAGGGTATGAGGTAGATAAATGATAAAATATAATTAATTAATAATAAGTAAAGAAAGAAATATTAATGTAATGACATGATCAAACCAAAATTAGTTGTTATACAAAATGAGACTTTTTGTTGCTATCAACGATAGATTTAAACGATACGATACAATAAAATATAAGTACCAATCAAAACGTACCTTCGATGATAAATCTTCGGATGTGATTCAACATTGCATGAATATAGGCTTGATGATCAATGATTACATCATTGGAGGTTGTCTTGTGGACAGAAGCTAACGTTGGATGGAAGCAACACATGGGACGATTACCAAAAAGTCCATCCAGCAATTGAGCTTTTTTGTATCGATTAATCTTAGCACCATACTCGTACATATAATATCTTGTAACAGAAGTTTCCACTACAAAAAACACCTCTTTGACATCTATCAAGACTGGGAAACCTATAATAGTGTTCCATGGGCTCAAAACAAAATTGTCCAAAATGTTGGAAACTATCCAATTGCTTGCATCATTACAAGTAGAGATGACTATGGATTTTTTGAATATGGATACAATGGTGAGTAAACCTTGTGCCACCCCTAGCCATATATCGCGGCCTTTGAAGATTTTACCAAAGTTGAGGTCAAAACAATCAATAAATTGGGGACGGTCAATTAGTATAGCCTCTTCTCTCTTTGTATCAAAACCTAAATTACTACTGTCACTTCTAAGCCAATATATAAAATTGTGCCAGTAAACAGGTGCACAATAATAGGATAAACTGATGAAAGTACTGGCTCTAAATTGAATTTCACGCCATACGCCAGGTCTCTCTGATGAAACTACATGAAATTTGTAAAACCGGTTGAAATTTTCAACCATCTGTCTGACGGTTACCAATTTATATTGATCCTTACTAGGGTAATCAACAGCTAGGCCTGTATAACCAATCACATTAGTTGCCTCTGGGTGTGATATCAACTGGTGTTCTCCGGTTACTGGATTAAAAATACAATAAACCATAATTTCCTCTAATTCATAATCAAAATCCAAGAGTATCAACCCGTTAGATGAGGCCAAAAGCTCAATTTCATGATACGTTAAATCTATCGAACCTTGATCAGTGATTGGAGTAGGGTTTAAGGAAATACTGTAGAAATTTTCCGATAAAGGAAGGGCTGAATAGATTAGTTGTGCAGAATAATTTTTATGGTGTTGGAACAAAAGTTGGGAAAAATTAGGATCGGAAATCCTACCTTTAAGTTTCTTGCTTAGAATTTTACATTGGATTGCAATTTTCATGGGCAAGCGGGAGATGATCTCACCAATTATATCATCATCTAATTTCATGTGTTCCTCTGCTCCATTGTCGTCTGTTACGCCCTTGATTCGTTTCATTCTTTCTTAGATTCTACAGAGAAAGACGCATCAAATGTTTTATCGAGATGAAGTCATTGTTTTCATTAATGCTAAATAGTATAAAACTTTATTAGGTAAATCTTCGAAGTGATCCAGAAGATCCACATTAACAATCATACCAATTAATTCACTATGATTCAGTATTTTAAAGTTTCATTTCAGTATTTTTCGGTACGATAAACTGACTCTTATTTTTTTTCAAATTTTTACTTAAATATACTTATATAATTAAGAATTTTGACACTAACAATAACAATAATAACATACCAAGTAGAATCCCTCAAGTGGGATATGAGGAGGGTAAAATGTACGCAGAACTTAATACTACCTCATAGAGATAGAGAGACTATTTTCGGAAAATCATCGCCTCAAAATCAAGCTCCATAAGCAGAAGATACTAGATATGGAAAAAACATAAAAGGAAAATGATTAATAATGAAAAACAAACGATAGTATGTAAATACAATAAAAATAACAAATATAAGATGAATAATTACACCACATGATATAAAGACATGACTAATCTTACTAACCTAATATATCACACAATCAGAATCAACCTACCCCTACTAGCCTATTATCCTTCTACCCTAATACGCAACCTCCACTCCTTTCTATCAAAGGTAATGTCCTCGGTGAGATAAAGTTTTGACATATCTTGTCTAATTACCTTTCCCCAAATACTTTTTTGGTCTACCTCTACCCCTTTGTGTAACCCCTCAATTCAACCTCTCACACCTCTTAACAGGAGCATCAATACTTCTTCTCTACACATATCCAAACTATTGCAGTCTCGCTTCCCTTATTTTATCAGCCATAGGAGCCACCTCTAAATTCTCCTGAATAGTCTCATTCCTAATCTTATCACTCCTAGTATGTCGACACATCCATCTTAGCATCCTCATCTCCATGACATGCATCTTTTGAACATGTGAATTTTTGATTGGTTAGCACTCTACCTCATATAACAAAGACGGTTTAACCACCATTCTATAAAACTTACCTTTAAGTTTAAGTGGTATCTTCTTATCACACAATACTCTAGATGCAAGTCTCCATTTCGTCCATGCTGCCCCAATACGAAAGTGGGACATCATCATAATCGCTACTACTCTGGATGATGGACCGAAGATATTTAAAGTTTTCTGTCTTGGGAATAGATTGCATGGAAAGCCTCACTTCAATGTCTGCTTCATTTCTCACAACATTGAATTTGCACTCCTAGTATTCTGTTTTGGTCATGCTCAGTTTTAACCCTTTGGATTCCAAAGTATGTCTTCAAACCTCCAATCTATCATTAACTTTATTCCGAGTTTCATCAATCAGTACTATGTCATCCACAAATAGAATCCACCATGGAACATCCTCCTAAAAAGATCGTGTCAGCTCATCCATTACTAAGGCAAAAAGAAAAGGGTTCAACAAAGATTCTTGATGAAGTCCCATCTCAATAGGAAAATACTCTAAGTCTCCTCCCACCATTCTTACCCACATTTTGGCTCCTTCATACATGTACATTATCACCTTAATATATACTATTGGAACACCTTTTGCCTCTAGACACCTCCATGGGACATCCCTCAAAACTTTGTCATAGGTCTTCTTGAGATCAATGAGCACCATATGAAGGTCCTTCTTTCTTTCCCAATATTTCTCCAATATTCTGTGAACAAGATGAATTGTTTCAATGTCGACTACCCTGGCATGAATTCAAACTGATTATCTGAAATAAACACTCCTTCTCTCAATATCATCTCCACCACTCTCTCCCAGACCTTCATAGTGTGGCTTAACAACTTGATACCCTTGTAATTGTTACAATTTTGAATATTACTCTTGTTTTTGTACAATGGAACCATCGTACTCCTCCTCCATTCATTGAGCATCTTAGCAGTCTTCATAATAGCATCAAATAACTTAGTCAACCATTCTATACCATCCTTGACCATGCTCTTCCAAAAATCCATCGGAATCTTAACGGGTTCGATCGCGCTCCCTCTCTTCATCCTACTAATAGCACGTATAACCTCCTGGTAAATTTTTATGGGCCAAGAAATAAGAAATAAGCGATTTCAATAGTATTTTGTGGGTGTTAGACCAGAGTACCTGGTGTTGCCCGATGCTCAGGGCTAACTTTACCAAAATAATTATATTGAAAGGTCCATAATATGCCCGGAAAGAGCCCAGGTGGCCTTGCGGCATTGAAGGTCGCCTGGTAGGATTTTATGGGCCAAGGAATAAGAAACAAGGGATTTTTGTAATTTTTCGTGGGTGTTAGCTCACGGTTCTTGACGCTGCCTGGGGCTCGGGGGAAAATTTCCAAAAAAATATAGAGAGGGGTCCATAATGACCATGGAAAGAGCCTAGGTGGCTTGGCGATATTAGAGATCTCCTTGTAGGATTTTATGGGCTAAGAAACAGGAAATAAATGATTTGGCAGTTTTCATGAGTGTTAGCCCACAACACTTGGCGCTGCTGAGGGCTCGGTGCCAACTTTCCTGAAAAATTCTATCGAGGGCTCCGTAACAAGCCCAGAAAGAGCCCCAGGTGTCCCGACAATATTGGAGATCATCTAGTAGAATTTTAGGGGCCAAGGAACAGAAAAGAAGTGATTTAGGAAGTTTTTTGTGGGTGTTAGCCAATGGTTCCTGACACTGCCTGAAATTCGGGGCTAAGTTTCTTGAAATATTATACGGAGGGGTCTGTAACAAGCCCACCAAGATCCCCAGGTTTCTCGAAGGCATTGGAGGCCACCTGGTAGGATTTTATGGGCCAAGGAAATAGAAACAACCAATTTGGGCAGTGTTTTGACGGTGTTAGCCCACGATTCCTGGTGCAGCCCAGAGATCGGGGCCAATTTTCCTGAAATATAATACCAAAGGGTCCAGAACAAGCCCAGCAAGAGCCCTAGGTGTCTCGGCGGTATTGGATATTTCCTGGTAGGATTTTATGTGCGAAGGAACAGGAAACAGACAATTTCAAGGGTTTTTCGTAGGTGTTAGCCCACAGTTCCTGGTGCTAGTTGCGGCTCGGGCCCAACATTCCTGAAAAATTATACTGAGAGGTCCGTAACGAGCCTGGTAAGATCCCCAGGTTTCATGGTGGCATTAGAGATCACTTAGTAGGATTTTATAAGCCAAAGAAGAGAAAACAGATGATTTGGGTAGTTTTTCGTGGGTGTTAGCGTACATTTCCTAGCGCTACTCGAGGCTTGGGGACAACTTTGCTAAATAATTATACCGAGGGGTATATAACGAGCCTAGAAAGAGCCTTGGGTAGCCTAGAAACTTTGAAGATCGTCTGGTAGACTTTTATAGACCAAGGAACATGAAATAGGTGATTTGGGTAGTTTTTCGTGGGTGTTTGCTAATGGTTTCTAGCGCTTCCCGAGGCTCGACGCCAAATTTCACAAAATATTATACTGAGGGGTTTGTAACGAGCTAGGAAAGAGCCTTAGGTTACCTGGTGGCATTAAAAATTATCTGGTAGGTTTAATGGGCCAATGAATAGGAAACAAGTGATACTTTTTCGTGGGTATCAGCCCACGGTTCCTGGTGCTGCCCGGGGCTTGAGGCTAACTTTCCTGAAAAATTATACCGAGGGGTCCTTAATGAGATCAATAAGATTCCTAAGCAGCCCGACAACATTTGTGATCGCCTGGTATGATTTTATGGGCCAAGGAACAAGAAATAGGCGATTTGAGAAGTTTTTCGTGGGTGTTAGCCCATGACTCTTGGCGCTGCCTAGGACTCGGGGCCAACATTCCCAAAATATTATACAAAGGGGTCAGTAATGAGCTTGACAAGAGCTCCAGGTAGCCCGATGTCATTAGATATCGCCTAGTAGGATTTTATAGCCCAAGATCAGAAATAAGTGATTTGGGCAATTTTTCATGGTTGTTCACCCATAGTTCTTGGAGTTGTGCAGGGCTCGGGGCCAACTTTCCCAAAATATTATACCGAGGGTTCCGTAACATGCCTAGAAAGAGCACCAGGTTTCCCAGCGGCATTAGAGATGTCCTAGTAGGATTTTATCGGCCTTGGGTGTTAGCCCACGATTGCTAGCGTTGGGCTTGTGGCCAACTTTCCTGAAAAATTATATCGAGGGGTCCGTAGTGAGCTCGACAAGATCCCAGGTGGCCTAGCAAAATTAGAGATCGCCTGGTAGGATTTTATGTGCCGAGAAATAGGAAATAGGTAATTTGGGCAGTTTTTAATGAGTGTTAGCTCATGATTTCTAGCGCTGCTCGGGGCTCGGGGCCAAATTTCCAAAATAATTAAATCTAGGAGTCCGTAATGAGCTCAGAAAAAGCCCCAAGTTTCTCAGCAACATTAGAGATCGTCTGGTAGGATTTTATGCGCCAAGGAACAAGAAACATGCAATTTGGGTAGTTTTTTGTGGGTGTTAGCCCAAGGTTCTTGGCGCTGCTCGGGGCTAACTTTCCTGTAAAATTATACTGAGAAGTCCCTAACAAGCCCATAAAGAGTCCCAGGTGGCCCGGCGACATTGGAAATCACCTAGTAGGATTTTATGGGCCAAGGAAAAGGAAACAGGTGACTTCAATAGTTTTTGTGGGTATTAGCCCATGGTTCCTGGTGCTGACCGGGGCTTGGGGTAAACTTTCTTGAAAAATTATATCGAGGAGTCCGTAAGAAGCCCGACAAGAGCCCCAGGTATCTCAGCAGCATCAGAGATCATTGGTAGGAATTTACAGGCCAAGGAACAGGAAAAAGGCAATTTAGGTAGTTTTTCGTGGGTGTTAGTCCACGGTTCCTGGTGTTGCTCGGGGCTCAGGGACAACTTTCATGTAAAATTATATCGAGTGATCTGTAACAAGCCCAGCATGATCCCTGGGTGTCCTGGCGGCATTGGATATTGCCTGGTAGGATTTTATGGGCCAAGGAAATGGAAACAGGCAATTTGGGCAGTTTGTTATCGGTGCTAGCCCATGGTTCCTAGCGTTGCCCTAGCCTCTAGGAAACCTTTCTCAAAACCTTATACCTAGGGGTCCGTAAAGAGCCCAAAAATAGTCCTAGGTGGCTCGGCAACATTGAAGATTGCTTGGTAGGATTTTATGGGCTAAGTAACAGGAAAAAGGCAATTTGGCAGTTTTTTGTGGGTGTTAGCCCACGGTTCCAACTGCTACTGGGGGAATGGGGCCATCTTTGCCAAAATTATATACCTAGGCATCTGTAATAAGCTTGACAAGAGACCCAGGTGTCCTGACGGTATTGGAGATTGCCTGATAAGATTTTGTAGGCCAAGGAACAAGAAATAGGTAATTTTTTGGCAGATTTTCATGGGTGTTAGCCTATAATTCCTGGCCTGCGGGGGGCTTGGGGCCATATTTCCCAAAATAATATATAGCAAGAGGTCTGTAACAAGCCCAGGAAGAGCCCAAGGTGGCCCGACGACATTGAGATTGCCTGGTAGGAGTTTTTGGGCCAAGAAACAAGAAATAAGTGATATGAGCAGTTTGTTGTTGATGTTAGCCCACGGTTCTTGGCGCTGCCCAAGGCTCGCGGTAAACTTTTTCAAAATATTATACCGAGGGGTGTGTAACGAGCCCATCAAGATCCCCAAGTGGCCCGATGACATTGGAGATCGCCTGGAAAGATTTTATGGGCCAAAGAATATGAAATAGGTGATTTGAGTAGTTTTTCATAGGTGTTAGCCCACGATTCCTGGCGCTGCCTAGGGATCGGGGAAAACTTTCAAATATAATATACCAAGGGGTCCATAGCGAGCTCAGTACGGGCCCCAAGTGGCCTGGCGGCATTGAGATTGCCTGGTAGGACTTTATGGGCTAAGGAATAGGAAACAAGTAATTTGGGCAGATTTTCATGTGTGTTAGCCTACGGTTCCTGGCGCTGCCCAGGGCTCGGGGCCAACTTTCCTAAAACATTATAACGAGGGATTTGTAATGTGCCTAAAAAGACTCTGCGATGGCTCGGCGACATTGAAGATCGCCTGGTAGGATTTCATGGGCCAGAGGACAGGAAACTGATAATTTGGGTAGTGTTTCGTGGATGTTAGCCCACGGTTCTTGGCGCTATCAAGGGCTCGGGGCCAACTTTCCCAAAAAATTATTCTGAAGGGTTTGAAATGAGCCTAGGAAGATCCCTTGGTGGCTCGGTGGCATTGGAGATCGCCTGTTGGATTTTATAGCCCTGAAACAAGAGACAAGTGATTTGGGCAGTGTTTTATGGGTGTTAGCCCATGATTCCTGGCATTTCCCGGGGCTCGGGGATAAATTTCTTGAAAAATTATAACGAGGAGTCTGTAATATGCCCAAAAAGATCCCGCAGTGGCCCGAAGTCATTGGAGATCGCCTAGTAGGATTTCATGGGCAAAAGAAAAGGAAACAGGCAATTTGGGCAGCTTTTCATGTGTGCTAGCCCACGGTTCCTGGCGCTATCCAGGGAACGGAGCCAACTTTCTAAAAGAATGTACCAAAGGATTTAAAACAAGCCCGGAAAGAGCCCTTGGTGGCTTGGAGACACTGGAGATTGCCTAGTAGGAATTTATGGACTACGGAACAAGAGATACGTGATTTGGGCATTTTTATGGGTGTTAGCCCACGGTTGTTGACGCTACCCGGGGCTCAGGGCCAACATTACCAACAAGATATATCAAGGGGTCCGTAACGAGCCCAACAAGAGCCCCAGGTTGCCCGGAGGCATTGAAGATAGCTTGGTAGGATTTTATGGGCCAAGGAAAAGAAAACTGGTGATTTTGATAGTTTTTATGGGTATTCGCACATGGTTCCTAGCGTTGCCGGGGGCTTGGGGCCAACATTCCCAAAATATTATATCGTGGCATCTATAATGAGCCTGACAAGAGCCCCAAGTAGGCGATTTAAGTAATTTTTCATGGGTGTTAGCCCACAATTGTTGGCACTATATAGGGCTCAGGGCAAAGTTTCTCAAACAATTATACTGAGGGGTCCGTAACGATCCCGGCAAGAGCCCAAGGTGTCCTGTCGGTATTAAAGATCGCCTGATAAGATTTTATGGGCCAAGAAATAGGAAACAGGCAATTTGGGCAATTTTTTATGGTTGTTAACCCACAGTTCCTAGTATTGCTCGGGGCTAGGGGCCAACTTTCCTGAAAAGCTAAACCAAGGGGTCCGTAATGAACTCGGCAAGAGCGTAAGTGGCCCAGCGTCAATGGAGATCTCCTTGTAGTTTTATGGGTCAAGGAACAGGAAAAAAGTGATTTGAGCATTTTTTGAGTGTTAGCCCATGGTTCCTAGCGCTGCTAGAGGCATGTGGCTAAATTTCTTGAAATGTTATATCGAGGGGTCCGTAATGAGCCCGACAAGAGTCCCAGGTAGTCCAACGACATTGAAGATTTCCTGATAGGATTTTATGGGCCAAAGAAAAGGAAACAGGCAATTTCGGTAGTTTTTCATGGGTGTTAGCCCACGGTTCCTAGCGCTATCCGGGGCTCGGGGACAAATTTCTCAAAAACGTATATCGAGAGGTCCGTAACGAGCTTAGAAAGAGCCCAAGGTGGCCCGGAAACATTAAAGATCGCCTAGTAGAATTTTATGGATCAAAGAACAGGAAACAGGCAATTTTGGAAGTTTTTTATTGGTGTTAGCCCACGGTTCCTGGTGTTGCCCGGGCTGGTGGCCAACGTTCCCGAAATGTTATACGGAGAGGTCCATAACTAGCTCGAAGTGTACCCCAGGTGGCCCGGCGACATTGGAGATCACTTTGTAGTATTTTATGGGTCAGGCAACAGGAAACAGGAAAAATGGGCAGTTTTTCATTGGTGTTAGTCCACGGTTCCTTGCGCTGCCCGAGACTCGGGGCCAACATTCTCAAAAAATTATACCAAGTGATTCGTAACGAGCTTGGAAAGAGCCCAAGGTGTCCAGACAGCATTGAAGATCGCCTAGTAGGATTTTATTGGCCAAGGAATAGGAAACAGGCAATTTGGGCAGTTTTTCATGGGATTTAGCCTACGGTTCCTGACGCTGCATGGGGTTCGGGGCTAACATTACCAAAAATATATACCAAGGGGTTTGTAATGAGCCCAACAAGAGCCCCAAGTGACCCAGCGGCATTGAGATCGCTTGGTAGGATTTTATGGGCTAAGGAACAGGAAATAGACAATTTGTGTAGTGTTTCGCTGGTGTTAGCCCATAGTTCCTGGCGCTGCCTGGGGCTCGTGGACAACTTTCCCAAAAAATTATACTAAGAGGTTTGTAATGATCCCAACAAGAACCCTAGTAGGCCTGGCGACATTGGAGATCGCCTGATAATATTTTATGGGCCAAGGAACAGGAAATAGGTGATTTGGACAATTTTTCGTTGGTTTTAGCCAACGGTTCCTAGCGCTGCCCTAAGTTCGCAGCCAAATTTCTTTAAAAATCATACCGAGTTGGCATTGGAGATCACCTTGTAAGATTTTATGAGCCAAGGAATAAGAAAAAGGTGATTTAGGGATTTTTTCGTGGGTGTTAGCCCACGCTTCCTATTGTTATGCGGGGATCGAAGCCAAATTTCCTAAAAAATTATACCGATCGGTCCGTAATGAGCCTGTCAAGAGCCGCAAATGTCCCGTGGCATTAAATATTACCTCGTAGGATTTTATGTGCCAAGGAACAAGAAATAGGAAATTTCAGCAATTTTTTGTGGGTGTTAGCTCAGTTCCTAGCGCTGCTCGGGACTTAGGGAAAAACTTTTGGCATTGGCTCAGGATGCCCCGACTTAGGATGTATGCTTCGATACACCCCCTGCTCTGTAGGAATTGACATATGATTTCGAATCATCATTCCCAGAAAATAATATTGAGGGGGTCGTAAAAAACCCGAAAAGTTCCCCAGGTGACTCGATGGCACTGGAGATTTCCTGGTAGGATTTTATGGGCCAAGAAAGAGGAAACAAGTGATTTGGGTAGTTTTTCATGGGTGTTAGCCCATGATTCCTGGAGTTGCCCGGGGCTCGGGGGCCAACTTTACTAAAAACTTATATCGAGGGGTCTGTAACAAGCTCGACAAGAGCCTCATGTGTCCTAACAATATTGCGTATTGCCTGGTAGGATTTTATATACCAAGGAACAAGAAATAGTGTATTTTGATAATTTTTCATGGGTGTTAGCCCATAGTTCTTTGCGTTGCCTGGGGTTCTGGGCTACTTTTCCCAAAATATTATATACAGAGGTCCGTATTGAGCCCGTCAAGAGCCGAGGTGACCCTATGGCATTGAATATTGCATGGTTGGATTTTATGGGCCAAGAAATGGGAAATTGGCAATTTGGATAGTTTTTCGTGGGTGTTAGCCCACGGTTCCTAGCGCTGCTCGGGGCTCGAGGTCAACTTTCTCAAAATATCATACTGAGGGGTCTGTAACGAGACTGCAAAGATTCCCAGGTGTCCTAGCGGCATTGGAGATCACTCAATAAGATTTTATGGGCGAAAGAACAAGAAATAGGTGATTTGTGCAGTTTTTCATAGGTGTTAGCCCACGATTCCTGGCGCTGCGGGGGATCGAGGCCCAATTTCCAGAAAAATTATACTTAGCAGTCTGTAATGAGCTCTACAAGAGGCCCAGTTTGCCTGGCAGTATTGGAGATCGTCTAGTAGAATTTTATGGGCCACGAACAGGAAAAAGGCGATTTTGGTAGTTTTTCGTGGGTGTTAGCCCACCGTTCCTGATGCTGTGTGAGGCTTGGGGAAACAATTCCTAAAATATTACACTGAGGGTTTTGTAATAAGCTCAACAAGAGCCCAAGGTGGCCCGACGACATTAAATATTGCCTGGTAGGATTTTATGGTCCAAGGAACAGGAAACAAGTGATTTTGGTAGTTCTTTTGGGTGTAAGCCCACAGTTCTTAGTGTATCAAGGAGATCGAGGCCAAATTTCCCAAAATATTATACCGAGGGGTCTGTAATGAGTCTGGCAAGAGCCCTAGGTGGCCAGACAACAATGAATATCTCCTAGTAGGATTTTATGGGCCAAGGAATTGGAAACTGGTGATTTGGGCAGATTTTCAAGGGAATAAGCTCACAGTTCCGGGTGCTACCCGAGGCTCGGGGCAAACTTTCCCAAAACATTATTCTGAGGGGTCCATAACAAGCATGTCTAGATCCCTAGGTAACCCGATGACATTGGAGATCACCTGGTAGGATTTTACGGGTAAGGGAATAGGAAACAATCAATTTATATAGTTTATTGTGGGTGTTAGCTCGGGCTTCCCGGGGCTCGGGGCTAAATGTCCTAAAAGATTTATAACCCCGGGTTAGTAATAAGCTTGGTAAAAGCCCCAGGTGGTTCAGAGGTGTTGGAAATTGCCTGGTAGAATTTTATGGGCCAAGGAACAAGAAGGAGTTGATTTGGACAGTTTATCGTGGGTGTTAGGCCATGATTCCTGGCGCTGCCTATGGGTCGAGGCTAAATTTTCCAAAAAATAATGTTGAGGGTTCCATAATGATCTCGACAAAATACTTAGGTGGTTTGGCAATATTGGAAATCACCTGATAGGATATTATAGGCTAAGGAACAGGAAATATGTAATTTTGGTAGTTTTTTATGGGTGTTAGCCCACGATTCCTGGCACTGTTTGGGGATAACTTTCCCAAAATAATGTAGGGAGGGGTCCGTAATGAAGTTGGGAAGAGCCCAAGGTGGCCGGCGGTATAGTAGATTGCCTGTGTAAGATTTTATGGGCCAAAGAATAGAAAATAGCCGATTTGGGTAGTTTTTCGTGGGTGTTAGCTCACGATTCTTGGCACTGCCCGCAACTCGGGGCCAACTTTTGTAAAAACTCATACCTAGGGGTCCATAATGATCCCAATAAGAGCCCCAGGTGGCCTGAAAACATTGGAGATCTCCTAGTAGGATTTTATGGGTCATGGAACAAGAAACAAGTGATTTTGGCAATTTTTAATGGGTGTTAGCCCATGGTTCCTGGCGGTGCCCGGGGCTAGGGGCTAAATTTCCAAAAGAATATAACGAGGGGTCTGTAACAAACCGTATAAGAGTCCCAGCTGGCCCGGAGGAATTGTAGATCACCTGGTAGGAATTTATTGGCCAAGGAACAGGAAACAAGTGATTTCAGAAGTTTTTCGTGGGTGTTAGCCTACGGTTCCTGGCACTACCTGGGTCTGGGGGACAACTTTCTCAAAAATTTAAACTTAGGGGACTGTAAAGAGCTTAGTAAGAGCCCTAGGTGGCTCGACAATATTGAAAATCGCCTGGTAAGATTTTATGGGCCAAGGAAAAATAAACAGGTGATTTGGGTAGTTTTTCATGGGTGTTAGATCATGGTTCCTGGCGCTGCCATGGACTCATGGCCAACTTTCTCAAAATAATATATATATATATATATAAAAGAGTATTGGGAGCCCGCCTACATGACGCTCTCACATAATTCTTATTTATTTATTTTCTTAAATAATTCAATATTTTAAAAATCAATTAAATAGTCCAACGAA
>JBCEWC010006675.1:0-22631 GCA_038996855.1 Solanum aculeatissimum | reverse complement strand
GCAAAATAATATAAAAAATATACAAATAATATTTAGAAAATGTGAAGTTAATGATAATAATAATATTAAAAATATTTTCTATTAAAATAATCATAATAATAATAATAATAAAACAAATGATAATAAAATTTATGGTAAAGGCGAAATATATTTATTATTTATTTTATTTTTTATTTTTCGAAAGTATTTAAAATACGTAATTATAGGACAAAAATTTGAAATAAACTCATTTATTTAAAAAAAATTTAAAATACCTATTTTAACTAAATGACGATCTAAAAAGGGGTTTAGGTCGGTCAAAATTGGGTGTCAACAGTCACTATTAAAAATAACTATCCTCTTTCACAGATTGATGACTTGTTCGATCAATTGTAGGGTGACAAATGATTTTCAAAGATCGAGTTACTACCAGCTACGAGCTAGGGATGTTGATATTCCAAAGATAACATTTAGGATGAGATATGGTCATTTTGAATTCCTTTTCATGTCTTTCGAGCTTACAAATGTCTTGGTGTCTTTTATGGATCTAATGAATCGAGTCTTTAAACCATTCTTGGATGAATTTATTATTGAGTTTATTGATGACATTTTGATATATTCATTGTCAGAAGCTGAGCATGCAGACCACTTATGATCTATATATAGACTCTTCAAGACAATAAGTTATATGCTAAATTTTCTAAATGTGAATTTTGGTTAATTTTTGTAGCTTTTCTTGGTTATGTTATTATTGGTGATGGTATCAAGGTCGATGGCCAAAAGATTGAAGCAGTGATATCTTGGACAAATCCGATAGAGGTTCGTAGCTTTTTATGCTTGGCAGGATATTATAGAAGGTTTGTTAAGGGATTTTCCTCTATCTCTGCACCACCGACAAAATTAGCACATAAAGCAACTAAGTTTTAGTGGACTGAAGCATGCGAATAAACTTCTCAAGAGCTAATAAAAGGGATTACCACAACACCTATCTTGGCTCTTCTGAATGGCACTAAGGGTTACGTTGTATATTGTAATGCCTCGAGAATTGGCCTATTTATGTTCTTATGCAGTATGGTAAGGTTATCGCATATGCTTTGAGACAATTGTGAAAACATGAACAAAACTATCCTACTCATGATCTTGAGATGGACACAGTTGTTTTTGCCCTAATGATTTGGCGGTATTATCTATAGGGGGTTCATATTGATGATATTTTTACCAATCACCAGAGCCTCCAATATTTATTTAAGCAGAAGTAGATGAACCTACGACAAAGGAGATGATTAAAATTACTAAAGGACTATATTGTTGACATTTTATACCATTCTAACAAAGCTAATGTTGTTGTTGATGCGCTTAGTCAAAAGTTCATGGGTAGTCTAAGCCATATTGAAGTTGATAAGGTTAAAAATGACAAAAAAAACTACGTCAGCTAGCTAGTTTGCAAGTGCGACTAGTAAATGCGGAGGGTGGAGGTAATAATTCAGAATACAATATAATCTTCCTTTGTTACTGAAGTAAAAATGACAGTACGAGGATCCTATGCTTATGACATCGAGGGAAAGTATTCCACAACAACAACTTCCTTTATTTGAGCTAACTAGAGATGGAGTCCTTAGGTACCCGGGTCGTTTATATGTGTCGAACATTGGAGAGCTCTGCGCCAAGATTCTTTTCGAGGCCTATTATTCTAGATATTCAGCTCACCTTAGAGTGACCTTCGACAGATCTATTGGTGGAATGGAATAAAAAATAATATTGCAGAGATCGTAGCCCAATGGCCTAACTACCAACAAGTTAAAACAAAACATCTTAGATTTGGAGGTCTAGCTCAGTATATTGAGCTTCCATTATAAAAATGGGATATGATAAATATGAACTTCATCAACTGATTTTCCTCGTACTCCATGCATGTATGATTCTATTTGGGTAATCATTGATAAGCTGATAAAATCTACTCATTTCTTGCCAGTAAGAATGACATCCAATAGAGGATTATGCTAGACTTTATATTCAAAATATTGTTCGCCACAAAGTTTCATTATCTATTATTTCTGATTGAGGGTCTCACAACACATTTTTAGACATCTTTTCATAAGAGTTTGGGCACTCAAGTAAATCTTAGTACTATTTTTCATCCATTAACTGATGTAAAGGCAGAACGTATTATTCAGACTATTGAGGATATGTTACATGCCTACGTGCTTGATTTTAAAGAAAGTTGGGATGATCATCTACCGCTTATCAAGGTTGCTTATAATAACAACTTTCAAGCTAGTATTCAAATGGCTCCATGCTAAGCATTATACGGGCGAAGGTGTAGGTCACTGATTGATTGGTTTGAGGTCGGGGAGGCAAAGATTTTAGGTCCTAATCTAGTCCAACAAGTGATGGAAAAGGAAAATCTTTTTAGAGATCGATTGCAAACAATCCAAAGTCGGCAGAAGTCTTATACAGATGTTCGACGACAAAACTTAGAGTTTGATATAAAAGATTGGATTTTCTTAAAAGTATCACCTATGAAAGGTATCATGTAATTTGGAAAGAAAGTAAACCTCAATTCTAGGCATGTTAGACCGTATAAGATTATTCAAAAAATTAGCAAGGTGGCGTACGAGCTTGATTTTCCTTCAAAACTGAGAGTGGTTCATCTGGTGTTTCATGTATCTATGTTACAAAAGTGCATTGGAGATCTTTTGTGTATTACTCACATTTAGGATATTCACATTGTTGAAGACTTATATTATGATAAGGTACTAGTGGTTATTTTTTATTGACAAGTAAGAAAGCTTCGAACTAAAAAAGTGACCTCCATAAAGGTGTTCTAGCGAAACAACAATATTGAGGAAGTAACTTGGGAAGCCGAAGAGAAAATGATGAAGAAGTACCCCCAACTATATACAACTTAAGGTGAGTTGCATCTCAAAAAATTGACAATTATCTTTTTACAATAACTTAATCAGATTTTAAATAATTTGGAAGTGTAATTTGTATGTCTTGTCGTGGGATAGCTATACGAGGCTTACTAGTTGGAAGTTATAGAAGTTGTTTTATAGTTTGCAAGGGTAATAGGTATATCCTCGAAAATAAAATTTTGGTATATAAAAATGCAACCAGGGGAATGTTTTGACCTATTCGCAGATAAATGTTCTTAAGGGGGAAGACTGTGAGACCCGATGTTTCTTGTCTTGCCTAATATACATAGTGTGACGTGTTATATAAGGTGTATATGATTTTGTATAGTACCTAAAGATAATAACACTATAAATGAGTGGTAATATCAAGGAGTTACAGTTTTAGGAAAAGGAATTTCTTAAACAAATATTCAGAATTAAAGAAATAGTTTGAGTAGCACCCCGCCCTTGCGGAAGGTTTAAATTAAGTTTCACCTTTTAGATGGGACTAAGAGTGTCTAATTTGATAATAATAGAGTGTTAATAGGTATTTTAATATCACAATAGTCATATGTTAAGTTTTAGAGTCAAGAAAGTTGTGAGAGAAAGGTTGACAAAAGTTACTATAAGCTTCTCTAAGAAATTTTCTTAACTTTGGGTCAAATGTCTCAAATTATTTCTTCCAAAATGTAAGGAGTTTAAGGGGTTCATGACCTATCAAATCGAAGGTCTACGAGTCTAGTTTGCAGCGCATAAAACCTCACATCAAACTAACTTCGGAGTAAAAAATTGTGACTATTTTATCATGGACTGTTTGAACAGAAAATTGGGTCGCGAATTGGGTTAGGTCAGAAAAAGGTATAAGTCAACAATTCGATATTTTAAGACCTAGAAATATTTCTTTTCTGCTCCAAAATAGTGAGGAATCTGAAGAAAGGGTTCCTAGAGTTCTTGAGTGATTTAGGTGTGTTTTTAGTAATTTCTATTGTTAAAGTTCTCCCCCGTGCTTAGAAATGCATTCTTTACACCATGCAATCATTTTTCCCTTCTATTAGCTGTGTTTGGAGTTATTTTCGAAAGATAATAATTTGTTGTTCTTGTTGGTTCTTCTAGATTTACAACTAGTTTGTCAAGGTAATAATCTTGGGGCTCTTTTATGATTATTTTTAGGAAGTTCTACGAACGTTTCATCAAGTTAGGAATGTATGACAAATCTGTCGATTTATGCTCAATTATGAACTATTTATAAATGTGTGTAAGCTACATATATAAAGTGTTTATGAAGCTCAATACATAAGAAAAAAAATTCATGAAGAAACTTTGGGCATTCAAACGTTCGTTGGAGGTATGTTAAGGCTAAGCTTTGCCCCTCCTTCTAGCACGAAATCTGGGAAACTTCCAAAGCATCAAAAGCGATATTTTATTATTCTATTGCTAAAAAGACCTTCTGTAAAAGGCATTGGGATCCGAACTGAATTATTTTTATGATGATATTAGGTTGATATTCCATTTGTTCAATTAAACTAGACATTTGGTACCCATACGACTTTCCTAATTACATGTCCATGTGTTTGAGTTGTTACTCTTCTTTGGGTGGTGTCACTTTAAAAAAGAAAAAAAGAGAGATTATGAAGGAAATTTAGTAGTCATAATCATTCCTCCTTCCACGCTAAAACTGTATTTGAAAAACTTAAAAAGTAACACATTGATTTTCAATAATCTCAAACATAATTATCCTCTTTAAACTACTAAGATGCTTGATTTTTTTAAAATACTTTCTTTTACTAATTATCAAGGAACCAAATGCAAGTACTAAGTGAAGCACCTTAAGCTCCTTGTGAACATCTTAAGAGTCAAGGTATCATTCTAAAAGTTGTGTTAAGTTTTCAAACTTATTTGAAAGACATATAAGTTTCTATGAGTTATGTGCATATGTTACAACAGTGATTATGACATTATGAGAATAAGAGTATCAATGAGCTAAGATTGAAAATTCTTGTTATGGCCTACTACATGTATTCAATGTTCATATCATACATAATATGTTGTGCATGGACTCCGAGCTATAGTCGGAGGTAAGAGGTCTATTTGCCTAGATGACTATATATATGTATATTATACAGATGGTCACGAGTTGGCAAATATGATGTTGATTAGCTACCAAAAAGGACCACCATTGCTAGCATTTAGTTGGATAAGTCATGCATTTGCATCTATATATATATATTCACGACATGAAATTACTCAAGTATACCATACATATTTGATTACTAGGAGGTTGAGTGTTGGCCATGAAGGTTATTTGAGTTTTGGCTACAGGTGGTATCTCTATTACCCTTTTTACTACAACTATTTATGATTTTACTTTCTGCCTCACATACCAGTACATTTTTATTCGTACTTTCTGTCTCACATACCAGTAAATGATCTAGGCTTCTACCGGGTCTTTTGGCCTGCTAATTCAATTAGCTAGTATGTTCAGTGGCTTACTCGAACAATTTTGGTATCGAGTGTCAGTGTGGCTCCCCTCCTTTTGTGGCATGACACAACTTACTAATACTTTTAGTTCCCATGTTTTAGAAAAGTCTCCTCATCAACTCTCTATCTTTTAGCGCTGCTCAGTTAGCTTAACGCCCTGTGGACTCTCTATATTTCAAATTCACCTCATCAAACTTAACATCTTACGCCTCGTGGACTGTTTCAATCAAGGCCTAACTTGACAGGCCAAGATGACTGATTCAAGAGAGTTAGACATAAGTCCTAGAGGATTGAGTTTTTATCATAGAATACACCTTGAGCTTCTGTATAGGAAAAATCTGAAGAAAAGAAATATGTTAATGTTTCAATTTCTACATATCTATTTACCTTGAGAGGACAACTTTTGGATTTATGGCTGTTACTTCATTCTGTTGAGGCTAAAATGATAAAGTAAGAATGTATTACTGTAACACTGAACTAAAAATAGAGAGAGAAGAGACCTTAAACCAGAAAACCCCTTTGTGTGTGGATAACTGATTCAGACAAAATAGTCAAGAGGCTGCCAAGGAATTGAGGGACCTTCTCAAGCACAAGATAGGTAATTAAGAAATAGAGCTAAGCCTTTTCTTCAGAATAATCAATTAGGTCATCATCCTGTCCACGTCTCGAAAAGAGTTTAACGCTTTCCCTACAGGGACTAAAGTCTTGCTTCCTCAAAAAAATCAAGGAGCTACGGTCAATTTTTTTTTAAACCTTTAAGCTCTTCCAGAGATCTGAAATTGGATGACAAATCTAATAAAACCAAATTTAGCATCAGAATCGACGACATCTGAATCCCGCAATCTAAATTCAGACAATAATAGCAAGGGAGGAGGGGGAAGAGAGACTGGCATGCATTCACCTCCAAGTTCAAGAGAAGTGATTGCAAGTTTAAACATTACATAGGTTTGTTGGAGGAAGAAAAAACAACATTTGAACTATAGTATAACAGAAAATCCATCATAACTTAGACCATTTCCACAGCAACACCATCAGAATCCCATTGACACATCTAGAAATCCAGCACAAAATACGTGAAAGTACAGAAGTAAAGGAATTTCTCATTCTTCAGCGGCACTCGCAGCACTTAGGTCCACATTGAGGTCAAGCACCTGAATAAGATATACAATTGAGCCAATTCAGTTAGGTCCTTCAAAGCTCAATATAGTTATTACAAATAATGCCACCTTTTAAATAAAATACAAGACCAAAAGGTAGAATACACTATGTATTTTTTTTCTTTGGCCTCCATTATCCACCCAACTCCCCCTTTACTCCTGGCAGCAGGAAGAGAGTAGCAGAGGAAACAGTGATTGCCTAGGAAAGTTTCAGTACAAAAACTCCAGCTTAACAAGAGTAAACATTAGATCACATGCTAGTAACTATGCTTCATATTATCTATGTGGGCACTGGTAGCAAATGTATACCAACACTTCTACCACACAAACTGGTGAAGGGCACAAGAAGACAAACAAAAATATAGAAGCTATGACAAATTAATAGCATCAAATATACTTTTGTGAGCTAACCCAAGAAAGCACATAGCACATGATTGAAAAAGAAAAGAAAGAAATTAACATTTTAGTGCAACTTAACTAATTAAGTTATGTTCTCAAGCCCTTTATTTGTGGGATAAACACCCTCAATCATCAAGAAGAGGGATTTAATGTCAATGTTCATCCAGACCTTTGAAGGACACAGATATTCTACAGAACTTTTCCACTCAACTGATTCAACTTTGATCTCTTTGCTTGATTAAAAGAGTACCACAGAACCAAAGCCACAGCACAGACTAAACTGCAGCCTCCTCTCTTTTCCCATCTCAAAGGTAAAGGAGTTTTTTGGGACAGGACAATTTGTCTCTTTTCTGAATTTACAAAATTAGTGTCCATTTCATGAAAATAGAATTCTATTCTTCATGCCATATACTCCTTCCGCTAAAGTTATTCATTTCAGATTAAAAGGATTCAATTAGTAATATCTGAACGCTCTTTGAGAGAAATATGCAGCAAAACACAGAAACTTAAAATGTTATTTATCACAAAAAATGGTTAAAAGAAGTTACATTTTGCAAATAACATCTAAATGATAGCAACACATGCTGCTTCTGAGGCAGTGCATTGCAAAAAGAAAGTTCAGGCAGTAAATGACAAAATGTTTTAAGCCACTTTTCACAAGTAGAATGTTTTGGAAATTCGAAATCCTCAAAGTGTGTAGGCAAAAGAGAAGCTATCTGCAATAACAATTATATGTCCTAGTAATCTCCAAAGTACGTTATAGAAAGACCAAAGTCAGGTAAATAATAACTCAATACCTTTCCAGTTATTTTGGTGTACAAATTGAGCACATCATCTACAGTAGACTCAAAGTGAGTTGTGGCATCATAGCTCTGTTCAAAATAGAAAATACAGGAAATTTATGTTAGGTTATCTTTCTGAAGTATGATTTTCAAAGTAAAATCTAAGAGAAACTCACAGTTGAAATAAAACAATTGTCCAAGGAGCACTCATTGACAGGTTCATATCTGTCGTAAGTTTCATAGACGATCTCATCCACTGGCCCTAGAAGACTGACACCCGGCTTCAGTTCACTTTCTGGGTTATCAGTTTCAGCCTCTGTTGAGACAAATGCAATGAATTTCCCCTTTGGGGCAACATTATGTGTGTAAGAACAGCAGAACAGGTACCTGAAGAATTAAATGTTAACCTTAAGGTACGTAAGAAGACTTCAGTTTTAATTGTTATGTGCTTTTAAAAGAACAAGTCAGAATTGAGTGCTGGATCAAGCCTTTCAAGGAAACGCCCAGTATTCAGGACCCACTCAAAAACTAATCGACGAGGTTAACATCTTCAAATATCACCCAATTAGCATATACTCCATAAAAAAGTTTTATCAATAAACCACCCATTTACAAGACCGAAACACAGCTTGAACTGTCCAAAAACAAACTTCAAGTGCCATAACAAAACCCACCAGCCCACAAACAGAATCAGAGAATAGTGTAACGAGCTAAAAGAAAAGGTCTCCATGGCTTTTTTGCTGCCTGATTTTTAGGGTCTCGTACATACTGAGAAGTGTGTACAATACAGCAACAACAAACCCAGTACAATCCCACGCGTGTGTGTGGGGGTGGGGGGGTGGTACGGTTACATGAACAAATCGGAAAAACATGACAGGAATGGGCATTTTTTGAAAATACGAAACTCTGCAAAATTAATTAATTAAATGAAATATGAAGGGGTAGTCCTTATCCATTTTTTAGGAGGCAAAGGCAAAGGAAAGATCTGTATATTTGAGCAAATTGTGGAACTAAAAATCTTCTACTAAAATGAATGTAACCATGCTGAACCAGGCTTTCACATGAAATATTTTGCAGTACTCGGAGTAAGAATCAAGTTGACTAATATGCATGTTTAGCAAATGAATGGGCGTGTTACGAAGTAAACTTTATTTGCAAATGATTTGTTATACTTCCAGCTTAGCACTGAGAATATATGTTTAGTTTTTGTAAGATACCACAATACTTACATATCTGATCTGCGACCCAGCTGCTTCTGAGGTAGGATAATCTGCACAGAGTGAGACTCGTTGGTATTTGGAATTGGGTGGCTCATAATTGCAATAGCTCTTGCAACTTTGCCAAGCTTCCTCACCTGCAAATAGCATGTTTTGGGTTTAGTAACTCATTCAACCACTTATAAACAGGTCAGATATCCTCATGCCAAGTAGTTTGACTACTTCCACTTATAATCCAGTGAAATCTAGATTACTAGGAAACATTGTATATCATGTATCCATGATCTAACCTTATTTACACTCAAACGTCATGCTGGGTACAGATCCATAAGCCTATTCAAATTATTAGCAATAGAATAGTTATCTCCGCAGATAGAAAAACATTTACCTTGTTGGGCAAGTAGGAAGGATCACATACAACTTTCTTGCACTTTGCAGTTTCCCCTTCTGAAGTAACACCACAGGCTTTTCCTTCTTCATTAAACTCTACCTGGGATTTGAAGATGGCATTTTTAGAGGACTCAAAATTACATAAATATTTCCCTTTGCAAAAAGGTACAGAGTGGAAATACTACCTTGCATTCAGGTTTATTCAACATATAGGTCCCACCGTACACAGCACTCAATCGAGCAAATGCCTAAATTAGCAAACAGATATTGACGATGACAATTATGTTAAAGAAAAAAGATGTTGGGAAATACAAAACATTAACATGAGGGCAAACAAGAAATGTAGTGAGGAACTCAAGGTAGTACCTGGGGGAGCTCTCCTAATCCATACAAAGGATAAATATATGGTGATCCTCCTTGGAAACGAGCAAGAGACTCAGCATATAGCTGTCATATTATAGAGAACAAAACCTTCACATATCCACAAACCTTAAGACACATTAGCGAGAAATTCAAAAGCAAAATAATGTGTTTCACCTTCATTCTCTTCACAGTATCCAGTGCTGGTTCATCTAAGTAACGGTCATCTCTATGCAGTGCCAATGCATGACCAATGAAGTCCACAGTGTTGTCATCAAGACCATATTTTCTGTAAAAATTATCACATAACTATTAGCAAGAATATAGAGTGTATGATTTAATAATGAATTATCAAAAGAAAAAAAGAACTATCTAATAATCCCTACAAGTCATGTAAAGCAATCACAAACCAACTGTTACCGACCCACAAGTATTTGCACTTCATAATATAATCTTCTTCACAAAAAACTTAACAGTAGGGGGATCATCTTCATTGTCTTAATGGGAGACTAATCGTGCTGATATGTTTATATTTACATACTAAGACTTCACCAGTTTGTGATCCTTTAAGAAAATCGAATCTCTTTGCTATAAAGAGGGGTAAGCAATACAAACACGAGTTTGTAATACAAAAATCACTTTAGGCAAGCATAGTGCTCAGCAAAGAAGAGAGATTCACTTTGCAGTAAAGAAATATAAGACCACAACAAGCAACAGTTCCAGTGCCTTTGAATAAATTTATTTACCAACTCTTTTCAAGATGCTCCTCAACCAAACATTAATAAGTATGATATAGGCACACAAGAAAACTAGATCAGGATTTCTTATGTCGTATGAAAATGTATTCAAATTAGCATATAGAAACTAAACACTGAATAGAAAGCAAAAGAATCAAGAGCATACGCAATAAGCTCTCTTGTGGTAACTCTTGTTAGATCCATCCCTTCATGTGTTTTAGGATCACTTTCTTTATAATCTTGGACATAAATAAAGAACTTTCGAGCACGCCGCTTCTCAAAAATGCCCATCAGAGGAGATTTAAGTGCCTCCATGTCAGTAGCTGGCACCTTGTGCACCTATTTCATCAGGTGCAACAATATTCCATGTTAGAACAAAGTTATCCAAAACCAATTTAACATTCAAAACGATGTAATTGTACCAAACATGTGAAAGACCATATACATGAAAAACAATTATACCTTTCCTTTGTTATACACAAAGCTGCCATCAACCGCTTTAAAGTATAAATATTTCGTGACATCAGTGTGAATTAGCACCCGCACAAGAGCACCATTTGCCATAATATACTGCCCCCAAAAAGAAGATTCAGAACAACACAAACAATGAAAGTTTTGTTTTCACCAAGAAGATAGGCAAAGAAAAAGAAAATAACCTTAGGAATCATGTCAACATTGTAATCTCTACTAGAACCCAGTTCAGCTGGAGGTTTATCACTTCCTTTAAACCTCTTCCAAAGCTGAAACATAATAACTCTATCAGACAAATAGGAGAAAAAAATAGCACAAATAAATCATACCCAAGATTTAAAGAAAATTACCTGGACAAGATTGAGGGAAGTTGATTCTCCTCCGTAGTAATCATTTCTGTCCATGTGCAGAACCTATTTCACATGAAATAAGCATTAAGCAATCACCAAACAACTGAAATAAATATACAAAAAAAGGTTAAGCATATTTAAAATGATACCCATTACCTCTGTACCTCCAAAATATTCTTCCTCTTTTCTTTTCTTTTTTTCACCCTAAACTTAAATCAATCAAAATTCTATCATCCAATCCCCGTATTAAGTTGATTACTCTCTTACATTTTGCTTTTGAAGAGACATAAACTCAAAGCATTAAATCCATAATGACCAAATTTAGCTAAAGCGTCATAGGTTGTATGATGAAAAGCTTGTGCACATAATCACATCCAAATAAGTATATCTCCAAGTTACACTCACCTGATAACTCAAAGTTAGTACTCATGAACTAGTTAGGCCAAGGTAGCTTTTTCAGAATGATGGTTATCAAATGTACTTAAACAAATCACCAGCAAATAATATAACTTGACAATGAAGATCAATCAATTGAAAAAAAAAGTCAAATCAGATGTATATCAATCAAATTTTGCATCAAAATTTTCAGGGTTATCAGATCCTTTACAAAAGCTAACATACAGTAGGATTTTTTTAAAAAAGAAAAAGCTAAGGCGATTAGAAAGAAGAATCCAATTGACAAGGAAAAAAAATCAAAATTCTATCATCCAATCCCCATGTAAAAAGTTGATTACTTTCTTGCATTATTCTTTTGTAGATACATAAACTCAAAGCATTAAATCCCATAATGATCTAGTTTAGTTAATACATCATAGGTTCTATGGTGAAAAGCTCTTGCACATAATCACATCCAAATAAGTATATCTCCAATTTACACTAGCCTGATAACTCAAATTCAGTACTCACGAACTAGTTAGGCCAAGGTAGCTTTTCAGAATGATGGTGTTATAAAAAGTACTAAAATGAATCATTGGCAAATGAAGACAAGTAATATAACCTAACAATGAAGATCATCATTGAAAAAAGGATCAAATCCAATGTAAACCAATCGAATTTTGCATCAAAATTTTCAGGGTTATCAGATCCTTTACAAAAGTTAACATATATTAGGACAAAGGAAAAGCTAGAACACCAATTGTACCTCCAAAATATTCTTTCCCTTTTCTTTTCTTTCCCTCTAGAAATAAAAATTGAATGGATCAAAATTCTATCATCCAATCCCCATACGAAGTTGATTACTCTCTTTTGTTTTGCTTTTGTAGATGCATAAACTCAAAGCATTAAAGCTCATAATGACCCAATTTAGTTAATACACCATGGATTCTAAGACGAAAAGCTGGTGGTACAAAATCACATCCAGATATTTATATCTTTAAGTTACACTCGCCTGATAACTCAAATTTAGTAACTCATCAACTAGTTAAACCAAGGTAGGTTTTAGAATAATGGTGTTATCAAATGAATCATTGAAAAAAGGGTCAAATCAGATGTATATCAATAAAATTTTGCATCAAAACTTTCAGGGTTATCAGATCCTTTTCAAAAGTTAAACATATTTATGAACGAACAATCCAATTGAGAAGAAACCTAAATGACATAGATCGAACAACAAAGAGAAATACCGATCTGGCAAAAAATTAATACCTTAAGCCCATCAACAGATAGAAGACCACTAAGGATGCATTCCTTAAGACCTGTGCCTAACACAATCACATCGTATTCTTCATCCATTTTGGATCAAATCAGAGGAATTTGAAAAATGGTAGAAATCGGATGATTAGGGTTCTTCGGTATTTTGGTCAAGCTAAATATCAGCACAAAGAGAGAGAAGTGGGTAAAGAGCTTATTATAATATTCAAAAGTTTTAATAAAGAAAAAGAATGGATGATGGATCAAGGAAAATGATTCTAAACTTCTTGTGGTCATTTCATTTTTAAATTAATTAAAAAAATAAAAATATAATTTAAAAAAATGTTTTCACATATAAAAATGAGAAATTATCTAAATACACATTTTATTTTATCATAATTTTTTAAAATTTTCTACTTTTTAAATAATTTCAAAAATTTCCTCTCGGATACACCACTCGACACGGATACATCTTTTCTTTATGTATCAGGATGTCCTATCTTCTCTGATGCATCCTTCCTTTATATATCCAAATGTCCGCTGATATATCCGGAAATCCAATGATATATCTCGAAATTTATAAATTTTAAAAAAATTATAATTTAGAAAAAAGTAGAAAAATAATGTAATTAGCTCTTAACATTACGAGATTTATATAAATTATATTTAAAATAATATAAGAAATTTGATGAAGTCATTTTGTTCTAATCAATTGTCTTTTCTCCTTTGAGGAAATCAACTCTGCTTGATTTTATATCTCTCATTTTTTACTAATAAAAGTTAATTTTTTAATTAAAATATAAATTTTATATATATTGACATGAAAGCGATTAAGATAATAAATTATTTTTGAGTAATAACATTTGTTGTTCATTTCGGTTCGATTTCTCGATTTGTTATTTTAAAATATGCTAAATAAATAACAAATCAATAAGATATTTTTTATCAATTTTTTTATTCATGATGGTTTAATTTTTTATTTATCCAACTCGTAAAATAAATCTATGACTTCTTTAAAAATTAAGAGTGATACAGTGAAATAAAGTATATTGTTGTTGTTGTAAATTATAGACGTTTACCGAACTTTCAAAAACTATAATTACAAGCTAAAATTAAAATTAAAATCAAGTAGTCCAACAAAATATTTATTGAGTAGATAAGCTTAATATGCAATATTTTGCCTCATATTAAAAACATTCTGAATTTAGCGCGAATTATTGAGTTCGTTCCTAAATTAGTAATAAGCTTAAAAACACCTCTCAAAGTGATGAACTAAACTTAAATACACTCCTTCCATATCAGGTGGCATAGAAAGTGACTATAATTTATTTAAGCACGTGAAAGATTTTTTTTTAAAAAAAACGTCAGATCAGCCTTTATTTAAAAAAAAATTGTTTTTCAATTTTTAATTATTAATTGCTAGGATACCCTTTTTGCCTATTTAACTTTTCCTTCATTAACACTCATCTCAAAGCAAGATCCAATCTTTTTCATTCTCATTTTTAATTGTTTGATTCTATTTTTCCTCCTATTATATTTATGACTATTTTTTGTCGATGTAAACTTTCGACAATATCAAGAATTTTATTATTAGATAACAGTTTTTGAAGAAAATTTGGGGATCGTAAAAACTATAAGACGGATTAAGTTTTTCATCGAAATTATTTTATATATTAAATTATGTTACTAATGCTCTATCATTCAAATTTCTTACAATTGAATGTTCTACCTTCTTGTACTTTTTTTGATTGGCATGACTCGCCATTTTCTAATGAAGTTAATGTTGTTATTCGAGATTTGTTGAAGAAGAAAAATAAATATGAGCAAGAGTTGAAGTGAAAAAAAATATTGACAATTTGTCTATATCTTATAATTTCACTACAAATTTTACAAGTTAGAGATTTTCAATTGTATTTTGCTCTATTTCAAAAAATATATTAGTACATCAAAGAATTTGATACTAACATTTTGCTAAAATATATTGGATTTTACTGGTTGATCCTGTGTGACATCAGGCATACACAAACGAAGTTTATTTGTCATATCGAAAGGAGTTTTCATGAAAAGATCCACTTCTTTCACCCAGTTGAAAATTTATTGTAGAGGTGAAAGAGAATCCTCTGACTCTTTAGTTGGGCAAGAGCAAAAATAAAGAAGCAAATTTTGTCACCAGTCTCCTCAAATAAGGCATACATGCTTACCCTGATTTAATTGATTGAATTTTTTTCATCTATCAAATGCAATCAACATATCACCCATTCTTCCCTCATTAGACTTGTCATGAGCTGCACACAACTTTTTCTTATTCTCCTATAAGTAGTCCACTAAGAGTAGGAAAAATCTCTGATAAAATATTTGAGATCGGACAATTGTGTAGATGAGAGAGTGGGACAGACTCTGCTCTACTTTCAACCTTTCAACACCGGACAGGTGTAAGACTCTATACATTATGTTACCACTTAGTAAAGTTTTGTATTTTTAATAAGCAATCATTGTCCCATAGTATGTGCCATTTTCCTAAAAGTCAATGAAGTTACTACACACAAATTAATTAAACTTTAAAGGACTGATAATTCTATAGAAAAACATTCTCTTAAATGTATGCAAAATAATAATAACATATCTAGTGGAATTCCACAAATTAATCATAAAAATCTAAAATAATTTTTTGATCGGAAATTTTAATTTAATTTGACATATTCTTTAATATAATTTGACATATCTTTTTAGATTTTGTAAAGATAAAATCTTTATATGAAAAAAATAAAGTATTTAACTCAATACAATAGAGTAAAATAAAAATTCTCTAACAAAATAACTAGATATTAAGCTATACTATTTGCCAACTAAAACTACCAAATAACATTCTTGTTTGTTACATATTCAAATTTTAGTAAAAATAACTAACTTAATCATAAAAATCTAAAATATTTTTCAGTGTGTGCTCTTGTTTGAATTTCAAGAGCCTTTGATTTTGTTTGGACTCTAATATTGCACTTTGAATTTGAAGTTCTTGTCAGATAGCCATATTATTATTAGCATTATCATATTTAGGAAATTCTCTAAAATACATTTTTTACCACCTTTCAATGTTATATATGATAGATCTTCCACAATACTTTTACCTGATTTATTTAATTCCTTCTAACATACTTTCAAAAAAAATTCCTGTAATAACCACAGTATATAAAGGGCATATTTGTCCTTTTCAAAAATAAAGAGACTAGATAAAATTTTAAAAAAGAGAATAAAAGGAAAAAAGAAGGGTTGGACTGCATCGTTTTATGATGCAGAGACAGGTACTAGAAATCATCAACAAGCGCATCGTTGAAGATCTTTTACAGTCAGCTGAGTTGGTGAGGTCTCCCCTACTTCCGAAGGATACTCATTTATATTTTCATCTAACTTTTAAAGTTAGACTTTAGATTTGCTTATGTTGATTTGAGGTAGTCATGGGTCTGTCATTGGCACCGTTGAACAGTTGATAGAGGTTTCATAGACTAGAGTATGATTGTTTGAATTGAATAATTACTTTGGGCTAGTTTCTTCATGCTAGTCTTCTTTAGTTAACTAATATATATTGAGATTGTCCACCCTTTACTTTCTTTAGTCTTCCGCTGAGGTGTTAATTGTTGATTGAATGAATGTGATGAGGCCAAGTGGTTCGCTTGGGGGCTAGCAATAGTCTCTAAGTGTCAGCCACGTCCAGGGTACCCTCCCGGGGCGTGACACTCTAAATTATATCTAGCCACATAAATTAAGAAAGAAAACTAATATATATTAAACCCGTGCAATGCATGGCATTTGCCTCTAGTGTATGTATATGTGTGAATAATGTTATTGAAAAATTACCTGTAGTGTATGTATATGTGTGAATAATGTTATCGAAAAATTACCTAACTACACATATTTTTTTACCTTATTTAGTACTATTCTTCCCTACTGTATCAAAATATTTCAAAGATTTCTATTTCTTCTCCTAAAAACCTCCCACACGGATACATAATTTCTCACCCAAATTCTTCCAACTTTAAAAAATTTTAAGTTCCATACTCCAGTCCCCCAATTTCTCGCCTAAAATTACACAAGTAAAAACTTATAATATTCTTCGACACAATAATTCGACGGTGAATTTGTCAGCTTACCATGGCTTCCGGTGATCGCTACTGTTGCTACTCTTTTCTTTTGTTAATCCAACAAGAGAGGAGATGGCAATATTACACTTGATTATATGTACAATTTTGTATCATCTATATCAGTTCATGATACAATATTGTGAATTTGTTTATTTTTTGAATCAAATAATATAAAATCAGGTTATGTGTCCCTTTTTTTGCATCAAGTCCAACAGACAAGGTACACAATTATATGAAGTATTGTTATTTTATATCTAATACACTGTTGTGATACAATAATTGTGTGTTCTGTTTATTTTGTCTCAAATATAATCATTCATGACTAAAAATAAGTTGTGTATTCTTGTATCAATTAACTGAAAATATGTCTATTTTGTATCTAATACAATACTGTGATACAATAATTATGTGTTCCTATTTATTTTTGTTTGAATACAATCATTCATGATACAAAATAAATTTATGAGCACTTCTTTGTTTCAATTGACTAAACTATGCAATTTTGAAATATGCCTTTTTTTTTAAAAAAAAAATAATTGAATTTTGAAAGGCTGTTACAAATGGAAAAGTTTCACACAATTAGATCAACATGATTTTAGGAATAAATAACGTTTTACTTCTCCTTTCGTTAAACTGAAATTGTTAATTAATGAATTGTAATTTTGTATCAATATGTGATTTAATGTATTCGTATTTCTCATAATTTGAGAAATTTTTAGTAAAATTAAAAAGAGTGGGAGTAAATGACAAGTAATACTTTACAGTGAGTGATTTAGGTAAGTTATACTAATGTTATTGATGGATGTTGGGCCGAAATTAAGTAGGAATAGGATGAAATTTGTAATAAATTGGCCTAAAAAGATATGAAAGAATGGTTAGATTTTGCAATTAGCCAACGGTCATATAGATTTCAACCATAGCCAATTGGAATGAAGGATTTAATCAAAATTAGATTCAATTGGTGAATTTGGATAAAAGTTAAACAAGATGAATTAAAACTAATTAATTAATGAGTTTCTTAATCTTAATAAAATAAACTAATTAATTTAATTATGAACTACTTAACTCAAATATATACCTTAATTAAAATAATCTAATTAACAACATAAAAAGCTAAAAAGAATTTTTTTTAGACAATTTTTGAATAACCATAAAAGGCAGTAACTAAATAAATGATTCGAATACATAGAAATATATATATATGGGTGTGCCAGGTTTAAGATGTACACGAGAGAGGGAATACCGAGTAGGACTGAGTTCATATTTGCCAACCAAAAACATAAATTTATAAATTCTTCTAAATTTTTTTCATTATTTTTATAAATTTTTCCGTTATCTTTTCGTTAGACTATCATTTGCCATTAAACTTGTACTTTTTGTATCTAGACTCGTATTATCGTACTCAGACTTGTATTCAAACTTGTATTTTCTTTATTTCTCGTACTATTTGTGGGCTATATAAATATATATCATTAGAAGATTATAAAAATGAAAAAAAATCATTTTAAAAATAACCTTAAAATATTTTAAATTTTATAAAAACTAATTATTTTAAATTATTTAAAATTGAAGAAACTCAATAACTAATTTATGTTGTGGATGATCAAAATTGGGTGTCAATATATATATATATATATATATATATATATATATAGGACGACCAAGGATAAAAATGTAATTTCATCCTAACAAAAATCTATCAAGAAATATAGCCAAAAAATATATATTTCTAGAAACATCTTTCACACTAACAAAAATCTATCAAAAAACATAGCCCCAAAAAATATATTTCTAGAAACATCTTTCTATTATTTCTATTCTATTTATTTATTTTTCTATTATATAGAAATGTGAAAGGTATGATGATCAAGGGTGAAAATATAATTTCACACTAACAAAAATCTATCAAGAAAATAGCCCAAAAAAAATTTATTTCTATTATATAAAAAGAGACATGGAAGGACGACCATGGCTACGAAGAATTGTACAATGAACATTATAAATTGTACTATATACGTGAGACTATCTTATTTCTTCACCAATAGCCTCTAAAAATGTGTAATATATGTGCACCCATTCTTTTTATATCACTTTAATCTTATTATTTATTATAAATTTATTTATTCATTATTAACTTATTCATGTACCCCAATTGTTATTCAATTTTCACTCTATTTTTTATCGACCCTATTTTTAGCCTTCACCGTTTAAAATCAAATTAACTTTTTCAATACAATTTTTAAAATATTTTTAAATATAAAAATCATCTTTCTGATAATTTTATAACTCAAATGTTTAATTTAATTTTTTTAGAAAAATTTGAAAATATAATATATATATATATTACTTTTGTCTTTCTGAAATATCAGCCTTATTTTTTTTTAAAAAAAAGAAGATAAATAATGTGTACTTTGATCAATACTTTAATATATATTTTTTCATCATATTGATATCATGATATGAGTAAAATTGTAATCTACATTATTATCCGTATAGCTCTTGAAAAACTAGATTTAAAAGCTGAATTTTAATATTAAAATATTAGCTTAATTTAATCTAAATTTATTTTAAAATTAATCAAATTGACTCTTAAGAAGCAACCTCGAAAACTTGATAATTATTTAAGAATGAAGGGTGTATAAAAATTCTACTCAAATACAATAAGATCGTAACATTGGGCCCGTTAACGGGCCTTTTTCGTATCTAGTTTCTATTATATAGAAGAGCCATGAGAAGGACGACCAATGACATTTTCGTAATTTTAACTTTATTTAAGGGTAAATAATTATTGTATAATTAATGGTAAAAAAAAATCTAGAAAAATCCCTTCATATCTTTTCTTTTGTTATGGGCCAATAAGGATATTTTGTAATTGTGTTAAAATAAAAAATTTCTATTAGTTAACTTCTGGCAAACAGTAATAAATGCTAAGTTGTTTGGATATGTTTTAGAAAGAAAATTTTGAACTAATTTAAAATAAAATATGTTTGAATAGTTTATTTTTTGTTCCTAAAAATTCTTTTAAGAATTACTGTGTAAACATATCTTTTGTATTAAGTTACATAATATGACCCATACTAAAGTTCCTATCTTGATTATTACAATAGTCTTAAAAAATGATGTATTGATATCTTTTATTTAATTTAAAGAAAATATCAAATTTAGTGATTGGAAGAGAAAACAATGTTTGACTATCAAAAAATTAATAATTTGATAATATATTCATCGAAATATTAAAAGTTATTAGTTTTTCATTTTCATGTAGGATATATTTTTTTAATATCAAATAGAATAAACTATTTAATAGAGAAAAAATTAATATTCAAATTTGAGGAATATTAAATTACAAAATAAAGTAAAATGAGGAGTTAAAAAATAGGAAGAACAACAAAAGAAAATTTTAATAGAAAAGGACTATGTTGAGAAATATAAAGAAAGAAAGAAAGAAATTTAAAAAAATAATCTGAAAAAGAAAAACAAGTATATTGGTTATTTTGTGAGGTAAAATTCAAAATTTTCTTTTACGGCATAATATTCAAAGTTCAATATCAAATTTTTTTAATTAATTTAATTTGGGATTTAACTTTATTGCAATTGTTGGTATTATATATAGAAATAAAGTTGCTTTCATGATTCTTTTATTTTTGTGGAATTAGAAATTAATTTTTTTAATAAATACTTTCAATATTAATATCAAAATAAATAAAATTATTTCTACTTACTGAAGACAATAATAAAATGAATCACAATTTATCGACAAAGCTAACCACAAATAAATTATATTTGAGTTGATCAAAGATTTGCATATATTATCATATGCAAAGCTTCTAGTGCAAATATTATAAATAGAAGATAAAAACTGTGGAAAATAAATACCACTTGCAAAAATATATGAAGATTGACGATTTTTTCAAAGATATCAATATTTTAAATATTCCTCGAACATTAAATGTGTTAATTCATAATCTAACACACTTCACTATTTCCTCTATGCATAGAACTTTTTGGAATTCAGCTTTCGTAAGTTTGGTTGTAAATGACACATTTATATCGTATGAATATTTAAAACAACTGATAAAGTGATATATTAAAATTGTTTACTGAAAAAAATATGTGAACTTATATTGAGCCCATACCACGGGCCTTAAATTATCTAGTATTATATAGAAATGTGAAAGGTAGGACGACCAAATGTAAAAATGTAATTTCACACTAACAAAAATCTATCAAGAAATATAGCCAAAAAGTATATATATTTCTAGAAACATCTTTCTATTATATTCTATAGAAATATAAAATCAATGATAACCAAGAATAAAAAAATAATTTCATATGCTAACAAAAATCTACCAAAAAAGATAAGCAAAAAAAAATAAAATCTAGAAACATCTTTCAATAAAAAGATATATCTTTAATTTTTTTTTTCATGATGTGTTAATGTTAAAAAAAAAACATAAAGAATCAATGATATGCTTTCATTTTATCCTAATTTATTAAAATATTATATATTTTATACATGATATAATATTCATATGAGACATTTTTGGTTCAATATTTAAAAAAAATTTGTATGAATGTTCACAAACGTCTATTAGATAGTTAGGTTAACCACATAAAATATGTCATTTCATTTGAAATACATCATTTTATTTTAAATACATATAATTTAAGGAGGTGTGACATATTTTATATCCAACATATGTCTGTTCAATTCAATATTTGTGTCTGACATAATATTAAAATGAATATTAGATTAGATAATATTTTAATGTTGATTGTGGTAACTTAAATAAGTTATAAATTATTTTTTAATTTTATAAAAAAAAATATAAAATTTGCTTTCAAAGTGTAATGTCATTGTCACTCTCTATGGCATTTATGTGAAAATATTTAAAATTAATCTATTATTTAAGAATATATTTAATTACACATAAATACAATTCACATACGTTGCATAAATATGATAGCACGTTATAAGATGATCCGGTGAAATGCTAAAGTATCGGTGCACCTTTATAAGTTTGGCCTATTTGAATTAGACATGAAAATTTCTGCGGATTTGCTAACATCTTTTCCTACACTCACAACTGACCTCTGAATATTACCCCTTTATGATGCAAGAGGCCAGATTTTGCATTCTCAAATCAATTGCAGTCATTTTCTATATCTTAATGCACTGTGGACCAACAATAGATCAAATTTGATTGTTGTAAGGACACAAGATATCAGACTTTGAAAGTCTGTCTTGACTCTTGACATCAGGGGGACTGGAACAGAAATTCTACCTCTTTAGCAGTGAAGGATTGCTCTAAATACTCCGTGGAAATTTTTGGAACTCAAATGATTTTTGCCCTAAAATTAAAAGCATTTGCTCTCAAAATATAATATTATAACATGTCCGATTATAACTAAGGTTACTTAGAAAGTATACGATGATAAGTCGTCAAAATACGACTTTTACGATGCTTAATACATAGGATTATTGTGAGTTGTTGAGCGCATTTGTTAGTTTAATACACATTTTATATTTGTTTTGTAGGAAAATGAGAACTTCATGAATCTATGGACGTTGGACTAGTTTGTGGTGAAAATCGACTTGAAATTGAAACGCATTTGCCTGTGGATGACCTGGAAACACCATATGGCCATTTG
>JBCEWC010006674.1:0-22632 GCA_038996855.1 Solanum aculeatissimum | reverse complement strand
TGAAGGGTATTTTAGACATTTTTAATTAAAAAAGTGTTTAACAACACTTATGTGTCAAACACATCAATAACTTTTTTCAGCTAACAACACTTTTATTAAAACACATAATTGCTTATTTTTCAAATAAATTTCAGCACTTTAAAAAGTGCTTCCAAAATACTTTTTAAAAGTTATTTTTTTCCAGCTAAGCCAAACGGGCTCCTAGTGGATAAGTTTCTCTCTAATTCTAGTGTTGATGGTTGCTTTTTCGAATCCATGTAGTGAATCTGTTTTTTGCAAAAGGACAAAATGTTATGGATATAAATAAAAGGAAAAATTACACAACTACACAACCTATTTTATCATAATTTCTAATAATCACTACCGTTTGAAAAAAATACATAAATCTTTTATTTTTACTTTCTCTCTCCAACTTGCAAGATATAGCATATAATTTACACTTCTCTTTAATTTATCCTAAATTCACTACTATCTTTAAGTAGTCTAATTAATATCATCCTAATCTCTTCTTACCTTTCAGTTGTCTAATCAATCTTTTTCCAATTAGTTTTCTATTCAAAATTTTCTCATTATTTCAAATTAAACTATAAGGGAAAAAAACTTAAACGTTTCCCCCTTTTCTATTAGACCTAATTTCTTTCAATTCTTTTCTTCTTCAAGGTCTTCATCCTAACTTCTATGGTCGTATCTTTTTTATCTTCTTCTGCACCATACAGTCCATTTTTTTGAATTTTAAACATTCTTTCTCCTCATACAAAAATAGATAATTCTCATTCTCTTCATCTTCCTTGTTGATTTTAGATGTTACTATGGATTTTGATCTATTCGTTAGTATAGATCTCGCACAGATAGGTAATCGTCCTCAGTGGAAAAATCTTTTTCAAACACAAAAAATTCTCAAATTGAAGAAATTCCTCAAGTTATAGAAGTTCTTCAAGTTCTCCCTCATCTCTCAGAATTCCTTGTATCAAGTTAACATACAATCCTTGTATCAAGTTAACATACATATTTATAATTTTCTTGTATCAAGTTTGATTCTTTATATCAATTTTTTCATTGAACAAATTTTATTGTATCAAGTTGCAAACTTTTTGATTCCTTCTTATCAAATTAAATTATATATTCCTAAAATTCTTGTATTAAGTTTGATTCTTTGTATTTTTTTTTCTGAATCAAGTATCATTATATCAAATTGCAACTCTCAGATTTTCTTGTTTCAAGTTAACATATATACTTATAATTTTCTTGTATCAAGTTTGATTCTTTCTATCATTTTTTTTGTTGAACAAGTTTCATTGTATCAAGTTGCAAACTTTCATATTCCTTTGTATCAAATTAAATTATATATTCCTAAAATCCTTGTATTAAGTTTGGTTCTTTATGTTATTTTTTTTTCTAAATCAAGTTTCATTGTATTAAGTTATAATATCTCAAATTTTCTTGCATCAATTTAATCAATACACTTATAATTTTCTCGTATTATTTATGATTCTCTATATCATGTTGTTTTGTTAAATCAAATTTCATTTTATCAAGTTGAAATTTTTTATATTTCCTTGTTTCAAGTTAACGTATATACTCCTAAATTCCTTGTATCAACTTTGATTCTATTTGTCAAGTTCTATTTTTAATCAAGTCCAATTGATACTTATTCCAATGTCATTCTTAATAACATTGGAGATGAATTACCTTCGATAATGTATCACATTTCAATTTTTTTACTCATCTCATCGATCTCTTTTATGCAGTAATGACTTTTTTGAGATTGACAAATAAAATTGTTTGTCCAACTATAATTTCTTCACATTTGTATCCTGTATAATTGATGTCACTCTCCCAAACTCTAGAATGCCTCAACATAATAACAACATTCACAGTGTATCACCAGAGAATTCTCAATATGATTTTTTGTTTTTTGTATTTTTTGTTGATGGAGATTTTTGGTAATATAATTTGAATTTTGAAACTGATTTGAAAAAGAGTCAGTTACGATCTGATGGATGAAAGTTTGAATGACACTTTGATTCTGTGATTTTTGGGATTCCTTAAATGATCTTTGATTTTTTTCCCTTTTTTAAAATCAACCAGTCACATTTTTATGTATCAATCTGATGATGATTATGTATCTCGAATGAGACAATTTTAAAGATTTTTTTATAATATTGAAAACAATAAGGTCATTTTAAAATTTATAGTATGAGATTTCTAAAATTTATACTAAATAAAATATGCTCATGTAGAGTTGAACCCATATTTATATATACATATATATAAACAAAATTTCTATTGAGCCGTGGCACCCCTATGACTATACATATATCCACCCCTGATTGCATGAGTTGAAAGTTGCATAATTAAAGAAAATAACAATGGTTAATTATTAGGCTATAAATTAGAAATTCCAGAATGCCTAAATGGTGGGACAATAGTTTTTGGTTTTTACCTCAGGGAAGTCATGATAAAAAAACTTAAAAATAATCGGGAATCTTAGTAGCCTAGTTGGTTGATTATCTGAATTCTCACTTTGTTGGTGGTGAGAGTTCGATTCCCACATTGTAATATCCTTCCCCATTTTCCCTTCCCCTACTCCCAATTTATCATTTCATGCACGATGTTTGCTATTTTTTTATAAAAATATTTCAAGTAAGTAAAACATTTTAATTCTTCTTCAAATCAGAGCTTTGTCCCTCAACTTATGCAATCACATATGCCTAATGGGTGGGGTTGGGTAAGACATGAGTCTTCTTTAATTTAATTTAATTTATTAGGAATAATTTTTTTTAATTAATTTGTTATGTTTTTCAATAATAAATTTAGTTGAGTGATTTTATATAAGAGAAAAGTCTTAAGTTGAGTGATTTTATAAGAGAAAAGTCCTAAATTGAATGATTTTATAAATATAAAATAAATTTATAATAGAAAAATCTTAAGTTGAGTGATTTTATTAATATAAAATAAAATAAAATGACTTTATTACATAATTCATCATAGTTGAATAATTTTTTAAGATATTTATTCGTCCTATAGGTATTTGAGAAACAAATAATTCAGTGAGACAATTTGTGTTTGGCGAAGAGGCACTAATTTAATTTTTTTAATATGAGTGCATTCTTAAAAAAAAAAAAAATTAAAAAAGAAGAAGAGAAAATGCGTTTAAGTGAGAAATATTGTTCTTTAGTCCACTACTTAAATAACTCAACATCTATAGCCAAGTCCATTGCTTAGTCTTTTTGTAATAAAAGTGTCAACAAATAATATTATACAAATTTTAGAATATATAATACCTAATTTTACCAAGAAATTGCTGGTTCACATGTCTTGTTTTTAACATGTAAATTCACCTCTATTTGGCCAATATCTGTTTTAATCAAAACATTTTAGAAATGTTTCTAAATGTATTTTTCTCAAAAAATACTTTTAGGGAGAAATTACTTTTATTTTTAGCTTCTAAAAAACAGCTTTTGTTATTCTCTAGAAGTACTTATTTTTTTCTAAAAGCCTAACCAAATACTTTAATTTTTAAAAATAAATTTAGCCTTCCAAAATCTTAGTCAAACAAGTTATAAATCTATTCTCATTTAGTTCAGGTTTATATAATAGTTAAACAGGTTTATAAATTAAATCTATTCAATAATCATCACAAATTTCCCTTCTTGAGGTAATTAGAAAGCATTTGAACTTAAATAGTGAATTAAAAACCTATTATATTTACCATTTTCATGTTATACCAATTTTGAAATTACAAAGTAGAACTAAAATCAGAGAAGATATACTAAATAAAACAAATTAAGCAAAAAATTGAATTTTTCAATACATTTTATTAGTGCTATATAACATTAAAAATTATGATTTTAACAACGCAGTTTCTAGATGTATTGTTTCTTTTCCTTCAAAAAAGTCAAAATTAATGTACAATTTTTTGCATTGACTTCGAAACCGACTCATACAGACTAAAAGGTAAAAAATAATTTAAAAGTCAAAACGCAATGGTCAAGAATACAATTTAAATAAATTATATCATATGCTTAAAAGACAACGTATAATTGGACAATCCAATAAAATTGGACGGTCCCAACCACCCCCACCTCCACCTTTACATACAGATACAGTCCTAATAATAATTAATTATAAAAATAAATTAAATTATATACATCATAAATCATTAGCATAATTTTACTTTATATTATCCTAATAATAATTAATTATAAAAAGATTAAAGATGAGTATTTATTTTGTCTAGTGGTGAACACCCCCAGTTGTAGCCTCCCATGATACATGGAAGATAAGTCAGAACTAAGGTTAATTACATTAAACACATCCTTATAAATTATAATGACTCAATTTCAAATATTCTTTTTGGATTTAAAAATTAAATATTTATATCACTTATACTATAGAAATTCTAGACTTATACACCCTATAAGGTATATTTGTAACTAAATATATTAAAATACAATTACTAAAGTCATTATTAAGAAGTTTTTATGTATTTATTTCTATGAGATTTAATAATGAAGATAAACATTTTTGTTGGATATCTTTATTCAGAAATTTGATTAAAATAGAGAATTAATACTTTTGAAATGGGTTTTTTTCCAAACTTATAAATAAGAAATGAACACAAATTATTTAATAAGATATACCGGCTATTACTAATAATTTTACTACACTTCAAACATGTAAGTTATCTAAATTATTTTTATTCAATTGTAATATTTTATTATAGATCGAGGAATATCTCAATTTCATTTTAGTTTGTTTATTTATTCTTCCATTTAAAATTTTTCCTAAAATGACATTAAAAAACTTTTTTTATTTTAAATTTTAATTTTTTTTAAAAATAATTATATTTCAATAAACTTAGATTTGGATATACCTCCTAGGAGTGTAAGTGTTTGATTTTAAAATACAGTAGGTGTATTACAAGGTTGTTTAGTGTAAATGTAATTTAACACATAAAACTAATTAAGTCCAATTTTCTAGTAATAACCCTCTATTTCCTAAAAACAAGTTGTGTAAATTTTAAATCGTATCCTCCAACTAGAAACGTGTAATTATAATTAGTCAATTCCTAACCCAAATGGAAAAATACAAAATCTGAATCAGCATAATATGGTACGTACGCATGCAGTATATACAGCTACGTAAGATTTTCCAACTACATTTATTTTTATTGGTTTGGTAAATGCATATTATATATATATATATGACTTGGCTAATCTGCATTCTTGTAATTAACTTTGTGTTCTTCACAAATAGTTTATCCAATTGCTCCATTAATCTTATGTGATATTTGGTGAAAAATATCCATTAGTATTAGGGCAATAAGTAGCCTAGCCAAATTAATTAATTACGTCAATATATTCGTACATACAAACAAAAGTAGGTACTAGTGCATCTCCAAGAGACCATTAGGGTTCCACATTGATCATGAAAGTTGGATAAGTTGAGGTACTAGTCATGGTTTGAGTATGGAGGGACCACTGACATAAAAAAAATATTACTTCCCTCATCAGTTTCATTCTATGTGGCATTGTTTGACTTGACATGATATTTAAGAAAAAAGACTTTTGAAACTTGTGATTTAAAATTATCCTTAGATTATGCAATGTACATGTTTTAATTCTATTTTGATATTGGATTCGATTAATATGATAGTTCAGGTTAGGTTTATGTCTTTCTCCTTGTTTGTTTGTAATTGAAAAACATTACCTAATTACACTTCTTTATTTATTATTCCCAACCATTTTCAAAACCCTTCTTTTCCATATGGATCTATTAATTCAATAACTTGGATACATTAGTTTTGATTCTTAAATTATCTCTACGTTCATTGTATCATGCTTTAAATATTATCTGTTGATACTTAAAAATCTTAATTTTTTGTATTCGGAACTGAATTAATGTATCCGAATTACTGAATTAATGTATCCAAATTACCATGTTTTTTAAGGAATTTCTATAAATTGAAAAATGATAGGAAAAAAAATGATAATTATTTCTTTTACACTATGTGATTTATGTAAATCTTTTTTTGTAATTCCTTTGGAATGAGTATGATCGATCCGATAGAAAGAGTTCAGTAGACAAGGTATGGATTGTGCGTCAAACGCTACAACACCTCAGAAGGTGAAAGGCTGGGTGATTGTTTTGAAATAAAAGGAATTTTTTTTGTAAAAAGAAAATAGAGATGAAAATATTTATATATTTTGCTAGCAAAGCAAGAAAGTGAAGTCCTCTTAGCTGCAGTAAAACAACCCACTTAACTAATCTAACAAAGACCAGCTTAGAATTCACATTTTCATCCTAGCTACCTTAAAGAACGAATACAAGCACACCACAAGAGAACCTCAAATCAAAAACACCAGATTCCTTTATAGATGAGGATCTGATTTACATTAAAACACGCATAAATAAAACTAAAGAAAGCTCGAGTGCCATGGTTGTTCTTTAGTATATTTCTAGAGAGCAATATATCTTAGTTGTGAATATTGGAAGTGATCATCGCTACACATTAGGTTTTCCAATATATATGAAAGCACTTGATATAAAATAACCACCTTTTGGGACCACAGTACTTAGAGAAATATTATTGGCCAGTAGACCTGTCACTCTGCAAAAACTCGAGCACTACCCAAGTTTGTTATTTGCAGTACACGATGTCACTTTCAGTTAGAAACTAGTACAACAGTCACTCACTCTAAGATGGGATCATGTCTCATCTCAGAGTTTGTCAATTCATCAAAACATTCATAGTAACAAATTCTCCTTTTTTAATGATGACAAACACTATAATCAGACTAACCCCTACTCGGCCAAAAACAGTGTAATATTTCCTCCTCTCAATCAAATAACAACATGCAAGCAATACTTCTCACTTACAACTTGACCATACCCCCTCAATATATTCCTCCTTTTGACATCATAAAAAGGAGTACAGCAAACCAAAAAAATGCTACACATGAAAAGATAAACTCATGGCAATATCATTCCACAACACACAATAAAATAACAGTAAGAAAGAGAATAGACAAATGATCAAAACTAGTGTTCATTTAACAAAAAGAAAGCATCCAAAGAACTGAATTGAAAAAGCATAAAAACAACAGACTGCCACTAAGAAGGGAAGACACAAATTAGGAGGATGGTGGAGGCCTAAGTTGAAGACTTTGGAGGACTAGTGACAGACATGCATCAACTTCTTCATAGCTCTTCAAAAGTCTGTCTTTCAGGTCTTCACTTTAGTAGAGAGTATAACATTCTACTCCTTCGAATTCAACAACTCTTTCGAAACATTCTTCTCCTTCAGATTCAACAACTCTTCCGAACCAGGATCCTCCTGAGAAACCTTTGCCAGTTGAGCCTTGAGATGAGCAATTTCAGTATCCTTTTTTACTAGTAGTAAGGATATTTCTTCCAATTCATGTTTCAATTGCTCCTGATTATCAAGCAACTTGGAGACTTGGGATTTTCCTTTCTTTCCACTTCTACCCTCTACACATTCACACTCCATCAAAGTTTTAAGGGACATGACCTATTTCTTTGTTCCTTTTGTCCCTCTTCCCAATTGAATACCCAAATCCTTAAATACCTTTCCCAGTAAGTAATCATATGCCATTCCATTCTTGTCATCCTTCACAATAGAGATCTTGATCATGTGCTCAATCATGATGGCGCGAAGGTTGATTTCATTTATTTTAGGAAGGGATTCCATCAAGAAAAGATCAGAACTAGTGGCTACTATTTGCTTTTCAAATCTAGGCAATAGATTCTTACTCATAAACTCAAAATATAACTAAAATGTACCTTTCATAAACTTCTTAGGTACTCCAATTCTGTTCAATTTAGATACCTTACTAATTTCCTCCACAAAAACATGTGAGGGCATTTGTCCAACAACAGACCTAATCCCTTTGATAGGCACATTTAGTATCATTCCAAGCCATTCTTTTTCAACATGAATAAGTTGTTCGTTGACCATAGAGTTGATACTTCCATTAGTATTCAATTTCATATTGTAATGGAAGTCCCTAATTTCTCTCATACAACACTGGAATTGGCCAAGTAAAAAGATGAGTCCACCCTTGAATTTCTATATTATAAATTAGGTCCCTCACTCCTAGTCTGTGAATAAATTTAGGATAAAAAACTCTACCAGTCAAGACTTTTTGAGTCTTGACGACTTCAACATGTTCTTCTTTTGTTAATATTTTCTCAACCTTGGGACCAGGTCCCTCTTCTTCATCTTTCTCAACATCAGATGATGACTCCGATTATTTATTTACCCTTTCTTTTGCCCTTCTTTTGATGGGTCCACTTCTTCCACCAACCTTATCCTTCTGTGAACTTTGTTACTTGTCAACAAATTTTCTTTTTCCTTTGTCCCCAATATCATCACCACTTTCCTCCTCTTCTAAAGTGATGCCCACAACATCACTGCCTAGTACTTGTGACTCTACAATAATTCTTCTTCTCTTCTATCTATTCCTTAAGGTTTGTGACTTGTTACCCTCCATTATCATACTCACAAGCTTTTGCTGAGACCCTCTTGTTTTTCGGGACCAGATTGAACTTTGGTTTCTTCAGTAACTCTTTCTTTTCTTTTCTAGAGATTCTCCTTATTAGTGCCAAAGGTACATTATCTTCATCTTCATCCTCATCAGTGCCTTCTAAGTGAGACAAAATTACAAGCACAAGGGCTTTGTCAAACACAGGCTGAGATTCCTCCTTCTCTTCCCCAAATGTAGTCATACTTTCACTAACATTAGCATTATCACCATTCCCATCCTTATCTCTACTTTCCAAGTCCATCTTTTCTCCACTCAAGAAATCTAGATTTGCATGTCGTATTGATGTCAAACTCTGTACCACAAGCTCTTCATTAGCAGCGAGAATGTTAGACTCTGAATTTGTATCCAAAGGAAGATCCCCATTAAATGTTTGCTCAAATAAACCAGATAAAGAGAGACTAGGTTGGGTTAAGAATTCAGGAGAAAACTCTATTCCAGGTTGGGATTCCAACACAACAAGAGGATATTCAGTGAAAATTAGAGGAAAGTTTAGATCCAAAAAAAAGTTCTTCTAATGTAGTGCTAGGACCTTCAATAGATAGAGAATGAGAAATATGGGATGAGAAAACAATCATACTAGGGTTTTCAAGAGGGGTTTCTTCCCTTGCCATCGCAGAAAAAGGAGAAACTAGATCTGAGGGTGATGCTTTCATAGAAATACGTTGTTCATCACCCACTCCAGGACTCTTGGTAGAGAGATTTTGAGATTCAGACATGATTCCAAAGAATTTAGGGAAGGAAAGAAGGAAAAAAAGAATTTTTGAAGAGGGGGATTTTTCAAAATTAAAATAGGGAAAGAAACAAAAAAAGGAAGAAATAAATAGAGTTGAAAAGGTGTATCAGATCCCCAAAAGGCACATCCAATCGAATTAAAATGATAGGACAACATTCAGAAAAAGGTGACAACACGTGATAGTTACATCGATTCTATGTCAAATTCAAAACAGTTGTAAGAATGCTAATCTTAAGTAGGGGTTAGGTCCCACCTTGCAGAATGAATGAAACTATTTGATCATCTTATCTCTTCTTTCCTTCCTAGATAATTTCTTGTGCATGTATACCTGCAATAGGTATAAAATTGAGTTTATCACAATCATGTATAATAGAAATAAGGATACTTGTCCATCAAGTCATAGTCAATTAAGAAATTGAGGAGAATGCATTGATCATTTAAAGATTTTCAACAACCCAAGCTTTAGATGATTTTTCTCAAACACTTCTTTGCTCAAAGGCTTAGTGAAAATATCAATAATTTGATTCTCAATCTTGCAGAATTGCATGCTAATGTTTCCCTTTTCAACATTGTCTTTCAAAAAATGATGTGTCACATCAATATGCTTGGTCCTCTTGTGATGAACCAAATTCTTTGTCATGTTGAGAGCATTGTATTATCATATAGAAGAGGTATTGAGTTGGTGATCACACCAAAGTCCTTGAGTTGCTATCTGATCCACAATAACTGTGCACAACAGAATACATCAACCACATATTCAACCTTTACAGTTGAAAAAACAACTAAATTTTACTTCTTAGTTCCCCAAGACACCAGGCACAAACCCAAGAAGTAAGCCATTCCAGACGTACTCTTCATGTCGACCTAGTACCCTGCATAATCGACATCAACATATTCTATTAAGTCAAAAGAGTCACATGTAGGATAGTATAAGATCAGGTCCCATGTCTTCAAGTATCTCAAAATTCTTTTAACAGCTTTCAAATGTGATTTCTTTGGACTTGCTTGGAACCTTGCACATATACCTATGTTGAATACAATATCAAAACGACTTGTAGCCAAGTGCAACAAGGATCCAATAATACCTCTATACATGATCTCACTTACTGAGGGACCCGGTTCATCCATATCCAGCTTTGAGTTTATTCCCATTCAAAACTTCTTCAGCAACTCTTTGATATACTTCTTTTGGCTGATAGATATTCCATTCGAGGATTGCTTGATTTGTAAACTAAGAAAGAAACTCAATTCACTCATCATTGAGTTTGTTAATAAATGTGTGCAATTAATAATCTTAAAATTAGAAGAATTTTGATACAACCTCGACTCCCTGTAATTGGTGCCCACACTAATACTTCAGCGGGAGAACCACTACTACAATCCAACTAAACATACTAATAAGAGACAAGTATTTAAAGATATAAAAAATGAGTTTAAATAAAAGTCAAATACTGAGTTTTCGTAAATTCAAATAATTAAACTAAGCAACAAAAAAATTAACTCCTAAAATTTGAAAGTCATTATACCAGAACTCTACTAATGATCTAAAGTAAAGGGCTACAATCTCGAAAATAATAATATAAAATAGAGTCTAGACTAAATCAGTGAATTATTTTCTCTCAAAAGCTCAAAACCAAATAAGAATACTCATTTTCAACACTTTCATAAGTAAAACATCGAGCATAAAATATTAAAGAAAATCTAAAAAAAAAAGCATTTATAAATATAGCAAAACCTTTCCTAATCAAACTATAAAAACAGTGCTCGACAACTTCCACGGACATCAATCACGGACTGTAGAAGGTTTCATAATCTGTCGAACCTCTTTGTGAATCTTAAATTATTTTTAGCTTCTGATCTTTTTCACAAATGGGATCTATGATACGTGAATTCTTCCACGTCTCGTGATAACCACTTGTGAAATTTGGGGTTTTACGCTCCTGTGGTGTCTCATCCAGGGTCACATTTTACAGTTTGTGGGTTGAACCACGATTCGTGTAATACTCTGGTGGGAGTTAGTTATCTCCATTTTTCTTCTTCTTTACTGTATCTAAAATCCATAAAGAACGTCGACCAATTCTGAATTTTAAGCATAAAAAATATCGTAAAACTCCGGCACATCCTGTGTGTAGATGACCTACTGGTTTACCAAACATATGTAAGATAATCAAAGGTTTAGATTAAAGTCTCCATGAATATTGAATTGTCTTTGTTAAGAAGTGCTTTACTCCCTAATGTAAGACGAACTCAAATTTATATAATCTCTCTTTTGTTTTGTAGCAATTGACATAGAGCTTTCACATCTAGTTTGATAAAATAATTAAATTAATTTGATAAAATTAGATAATTTGAGAAAATTTTAATTTGTGTATGTTTAACTTTTAATGATTTGTTAAACTGATATCTTTGTAAATGTGCATAAGAATATATCAACAAACTTTTATTCTACAATTTTAATCGTATTTTTATTAATCAAATAAGAATACTGATAATCCTAAATTGAATTATCATTAGTATTAATATTATTATAGCTTGTCTCTATAAGATGAGAATAATTTAATTATGTGTCTTACATTCTATTTTAACTAGCTAGAAATAATGTGTATATCATGCTGAATGTTCGACTAAGAAAATTAGTCAATATAAAAATTGACATAATTAGAGCGTAAGTCACATAATTAAGATTGAGACAAAAAGAGTTTTTGGCTTATTGTTATAATAATTGTTGTTAGAGAAATAGTATGGTTTTAGTGTGGCAGCAAAAGATAAGACGTGACACAAAGTATGGCCAAGGTCCTTGCTAGTCAATACAGATGCTTTCTTTCTTGTTGGGTTAAGTGAATTATGAACATAGTTACATCATCCCACATGCGTTGTTTAATTCTTAATTCCATCAAATTTAATAATTTTATTTAAATAATATATTTATTTTAAAGGGTTTATTAAATATATATAAATACTAAATTTAAAATTTAGTAGTTTTAATTAAAATTCAAAACTCAAAAGATTGACCATATATATCCATGATGCCTGTGTCTTCCCTGTCATCCAACTTCTGAGATACGTTGTTTAAACTTTGTTCGGTAATCTCATGACCATTTAGTTTCTCTGTTTAAAAAAGAATGATTTACTTTTTTTAATCTATTTAAAAAAGAATGATTTACTTTTTTAAATCTATTTAAAAAAGAATGACTCATTTTATTTTATTTAATTTTTTACAAAATTTTAATTTCAATTTTTCACATGACATGTTTAAGACCGCAAGATAAAAGAGCATTTTGGTACATTTAATATAACTTTAGTTTAGGACCACAAATCTAATTTTTTTTCTTAAATTTTGTGCTAAATCAAACTAGGTCGTGTTTTTAAAATGAAGGGAGTAATTGTTTTCTATCTTCACACAAAAAGATGTTAAGAAAATTTGTAGAGAAATTGTATGCTTTGAGGCGTGAATGCTCACTATCTTTCAAGAGTGATTGTCTGTATATTCTATTAGGAATTAACAAGCATTGTTCTATCAGATACAACAAAGCCTAAAATATGTATGCAATTGAATACGCTACATCAGGAGTTTATCGTATTTATAGAGTCTGTGAAAGAGTCCTTTAAGAAGAGTCGCTCCTTTTCTTAACAGACACAACTATTTTGTTTAAATAAAATTTTAATTTTAAATAAACAAATTAGTTAAAAGAAAATAAATACAAAAATTAATAATTGAGTCGCTCCTTTTACTCAATTATTTAGACTATATGGGTTTGACCTTAAATAGGCTTAAGAAAGCCTTTCTCCCACCAATGTGGGAGACCCTCCACATTACAAACTATTCAACAATTTCCCACTAGTTTGTAATATTCCTCATAATATCACGCATACCAAAAAGTATCATTGTTAGATTTGAACTTTCCAATATTGTAAATATCTTAAAGCCTAACGAAGATTTTGGTATCCTAAGATTTGAACCAATACTCCTTTTGTCAAATCGAAAGTATCACACACATGATATTATTAAGTAGTGAAACAACTCAACATTATGTCCTAGCACGTTTATGGCCATGTGCTAAGCCAAATTCATGAATATTAACTAGATAACCTCTTTAGATCTTTGTTTGAAGCGACACCACCTCAATGTTCATATAGGTAAAAATAGACTTTATCCCTGTTACTACAGACATTTGCTAGATTCATTAAGATTTATTTCACCCTCTTCCTTGTAACAGTATGCACTTTAAAGTTTGTTATTATGTTCCTGTTATTACATACACTTAACAACTTCTAAACTCCTTCGATAACAGTAAGAAATACACTAAAATCAAGGACTTAAGTAAGGAGATTTGTGCTTAAACAATACAAATTACTTGTTATTACCCATTGAACAAATATTGTTGGAGCGTATACTAACTCAAAGTTGAGTTTTCATTACTTGTGTTTAATTTAAGAGTTTTAGTCTCATTCCTTCACGGGTTTGTTGTACTGCATCTCTATTTAATGCTTTTGTAAGTGGATCGGCTAAATTCTTATTTGATCTCACATACACTATAGTTATAGTTCCATTGGTAACTCACTCTCTTATATAAGCATACCTTAAGCTTATATGTCTTGATTTTTCAGTATACATTTTATTATGAGCCACGCACATGGTAGTTTCACTATCACAAAATATGAAAATGGTTGGCATAGGTTGTGGCCACAACTTTATATCCAGTAACATGTTTCTTAGTCATTTCGCTTCTTTTCCAGCAGCTATTAATGCAATGAATTGTCATGTCCCGGGCCGGGAGGGTACCCTAGATGTGGCCGACACTCAGAGACTATTGTTAGTCCCCAAATGAATCACTTAGTCTCATCACATTCATTCAATCAATATTTAACATGTCAGCAAAAGACTAAAGATAATAAGAGGTGGACCATCTCAATTTTAGATGATCAAATCAAGTCAATAAGGTTAGTATGAAAAGAACCAGCTCAAAACAACATCCAATCAAATAAATCAACTCTAATTTGTGAAGCCTCTATCAACTATTCAATGGTGTCAATGATAGGTCCATGGCTACCTCAAATAAAAAGAAATGCAAGTCTAAAGTTTGACTTTAAAAACTAGATGAAATAAATTATATGTATCCTCTAAAGTCAAGGATGACTCACCAATCAACTGATATCTGGAATATATCTTCACCGGAGTGTCTATTGATGATCTCTAGTATCTGTCTCTACATCATTAACGATGCAGATCCAAATAGACATCAGTACATGTAATATATGAGTATGTAAAATGGCAGAAAGAAATAGATATAAGGCAGAATAACATCATCTCAAAATACTAAATTAGAATGTCATAAGTCTAAAGAAAGAGTAAAGACTAGACAGTAACCAATCATAGGCAATCCAATCCAATCAAAGTACTATCAAGACTTATCTGAGAGTTTCTCTTATCCAAAAATAATTACTTATGAGCTAGTGATCGTACAACAATTTCGTTGATGTTTCCATAACCGTTCAATACTTGCCAAGGTAAAGAACGAATCAATCCAATCAAATGAGTCCTCTATTATTTTAGGAACCTATCAAGAGAAAATATCTGACTTAACGATTTTAATCCTCTCCTACGTTTGGTAACGTAGTTATTGATTTCAAGTTGGACTTACTCTCACTTAATTCGGTGCTTGATACTCCTCCCAAGACTCAATGCTCATAAGACAATCAATCTCAATCAAACCAATCATGAATCTCAGAAGGACTCGTCTCAATTTATCAATTTTATCACAATCTAAGCCTTTCGACCTATCAACCATCCAATCAATTCCCAATCACATCTTTCAAGAGGATTTAGACAATTATGAAGAGTACTATCAATTTTGACCAATCATTTGAGTTCAATAATGAAGACTCTCAGGACCATCAAGTTCTATCAACATCATCATCATGCTCAATCACAATCACAATCACAATCACAATCATACTGTCAAGGCTCTAGACTTAATCCCTAGGTTCGTTCATGCAATCTTTTATGAAGTAACATGTAGGATTTTCAGAAATAACTCATGTAGAAATATTTAATCAGTAAATCAAGTTTATGGTGATCATCAACATGTGAAAACACATAAAATATATAATTTACAAAAAGACATTCAAAGAACATGCATTGAGACTTAATACTTTCACAATTATTTTATTACCATCAATGGGGACACATCAAAGAACAAATTGCATGCTTTAGTTTAACCTTACATACTTGGGATGAAGGTACACAATCAAATTTGCAAGATTCCAACTTGAAGTCCTTGAATTTCAACTCTTTTTCTCCTCTCTTTAGCCCTAGGTCTCTTTTTAGGATTGTGTATAAGACTTAGAAATGGATTTTAGAATCATTCTTACATTTAAAATGACCTATATTAGTCGTGGGTTAAGTTTAGGAGGGGTTGGGAAAAGTCTGGAATGCCACTCGAAAAAAGTAAAAAATTTGTACTATAGTGAACCAAGTCCATGTCGTGGACTTGGTCCCTCAAAGTATATTTTTTTGGATAAACTTTCTATCCTGTAGAAAATATTGAAATCACCATTAAGTGAAAGTCTGCGACACGGACTTGTCGTGCACTTTTCTAGAAGTACGTTTTTTGCTCTAAAAATTATCTTTTGATCTGGTTGCTCTAAAATTCAACCAAGATTATTTTTCCACATAATTTTTCATGATGATCACGATTTCAGTCTCGGACTTACCAAAAGAGTTTTTAAAGATATGTTATGCAAGCGTCTCTCATCTAGGGGTATTTTGATAATTTTATCGAGTGTAACATGAACTGAAATTCCATTGTGGAATGGGAAATACAAATTTGTTTCTTGGATGCTCAACTAACGGTGTTACCCCCCAAAGTGAATATTCAACCTAAAGTGGTCTTATTGTCATTTATACTTGTGATTCAATTTGCATCAGAATATCCTTCTAATACGGTAGGAAAATCACTATAAGAAATGTCCAAATATTTTATTTTCATTAAAGATTCTCTAATTATAGCTTTCTAATGTATATTACTTAGATTGCTTGTAAAACGTTGAAAGTTTACCAACTGCAAATCATATATCAGGCATTAGACTGCCAATTGCACTTGCATACTCTAGCTGAGCCATTGTTCTTCTAGTATTTTCTGTAAGCTTTATACTTGAACATATGGAGTTTTTGATTCCACTATGCCCAAATGATCAACCTTGGTAAGTATCTTATCAATATAATGGGCTTGTGATAAAGTCACCCTCTTATTATTTCTTTTGACTTTGATACCTAAGATAGTATCTACTTTATTCAAATCTTTCATTTTAAAGAATGAAGTTAGATACATTTTAGTCTCAGAAATTCCAAACATGTTTGTACCAAAAATCAACATGTCATCAACATAAAGACAAATGACAACTCCATAATCTTTTGTGAATTTGAAGTAAATATATTTATCAGCAGTGTTATGAACAAATCCATTTGATAATATCACACTATCAAATTTTTCGTGTCATTATTTTAGTGCTTGTTTCAATTCATAGAGGGACTTTATAAGCTTACAAACTTTATGTTCATTACTCGGAAGGACTTTATAAGCTTACAAACTCTATGTTCATTACCAGGAAGAATAAATTCTTTAGGTTGTTTCATGTAGATTTCTTCACTTAAATCTCTATTAAGGAAAGCAATTTTGTCATGACTCAAAATAGATCATGAGTGACACTCACAATTATCCCCCTAGGTGGGCGAACCAATAGTACAAATCCCAACCTATATGACTGTTCAACTTATAAAATACGATAATAATATGGAAGTTCAATATAAAAAAGTAAGAAATAACAAAATCCTTTACATAACGTTTCCCAAAACCTGAAAGTCATCACATCAAGGATATCTAATCTCAAATACTAAGTCTAAGAATAGCAACACCAAAATAGATAAATAAACTAGTTTATGTCCAAAACTAAGGACATCATGTCATAACTGATAGAATCCAACATGAGTTAGAAAGTTAGCTCACCCTGATATACCGACGACTGGCTAGAGCTGAGGGTGAGCCAAAGTCAATGGAACACTCGCTACACTCCACAAAAGCTAAACAAAGAAAATTACAAGTAGGAGTCAGTACGAGCCACATGTATTGAGTAGGTATCATCGGCCGACTCTAAATAGAAATCAATATACATAATGTGATATCAGGAAATCAACTATAACATTTAACAGGTGACAAGCAACAAGTATAAGTGACAACATCATAAAACAGGTACGTAATTAGACAACAATATATTTTCCTTTAATATTATCGTGCCAGAATGTGGCACCTGATTTCATAATATCATCTCGGAACATGACACCCAATCCAATTATATCATGTCAGAACGTGACATCCAATCATATAATATTCATGTCAGAACGTGACACCCGATCAAATTATACCATGTCAAAATATGACACCCGATCCAATTATACCATGTCGAAATGTGACACCTGAACTAATTATATCGTGTTGGAACATGACACCCGATCCAATTATATTTAATTCATCATTCTCTATCATTACTTTTCATTTCATTAACAATATTTCATCAAGCCTTCTTTATTCAAAGCATCACTTTGATAAGACTAGTTCAAGATTATGGATTTCATGGTCTTGGGATTTCAGACCAATCACAACAACATATCAATCATCTCAACCACAATAATTAAATGCATATAAAACTTCACGATAATACTCAATGAATATCAATCACTATGAAGAGTCTTTCTATCATACAAAATAAACCATAATCAACCTCAATTGAATAATTGATGCTAAGCTAGCTAATCCATCAATGTTTTTCCTTTCTCCAATACCTCAAAATATTTTTAATCTATCAAATACATAATATTTATAAGAATACAAATCTAATGACACTCATATTGCTATATTGATTTTTAGCTCAAAAATCGGATAAAAAAATCACCCTGAGCCTCGAATTCGAATATGACAATTTCTTTCAAAATATGTTTACCCATAATAAAATAAACTTATACGTCAAATTTCAGCTAAAACGGATCGTTATTCGACCCCCAAATTAAGATTTTATTCTAAGAACCTTAGGGCTATATTTTCATAAATTGTACACGTTTCTACCCTAAAACTCTATCCATAATATCATGAAAATTTAATTGAAAAGATGAGAATAATTATCTTGGTGCTTGGATATGAAAATCATAATTTTTCTTTCCTTTTTTTTCTTTCTTTTTCTTCCCCATATTTTTTTTCTTTCTGTTCGTCATTCTTTGGTTTCTTTTAGTCTTTATTTTGTTGCGCCTCTTTTCTGTACATACAAATCATATATAGATGTCAAAGACAAAAGTACTCTAATAGATGTTATTCTTACTACCAAAGTATATGTATCAAAGTAGTCAATACCTTCTTTTTTAGTAAAACCTTTAGCTACTAATCTTGCTTTGAAAGTTTGTATAGAATTGTCTGTGTTATATTTTCTCTTAAAGATCCACTTACAACCTATAGGTTTAGACCATTGAGGCAAATCAACTAATATCCAAGTATTGTTGGACATTATGAATCCATTTCATCATTTATGATCTCTTTCCAAAATGCAGCATCTCTTGAAGACATAACTTCTTGAAAGGTTCTAGGATCTTCTTCTATACTAAACAAGATAGACATTTGATTACAGACTCTGGTCCTATCTCCCTCCACCAGAAAAGTTATGGATTCTGTGGATATAAAATCAGGGTCAAGAGTTTTTTCTTTTCTAACTCGTTGACTTTTTCTTGGCTCTAGATCAGAATTGTCACTTTTCCTTTTATTAGAAGTAATATCGAAATGTGACACCTTTTCTGTATCAATGCTACTTTGATTTGCTTCAGTCAACTTTTCACCAACCACATCACTTACAGTTTTATTTTCTAAAAATTCAACACGAGCAAATTCTACAATAACATTAAATTCTAGATCAAGTAATCTATATGCTTTTGAGTTTTGTGCATATCCTACAAGAATACTTTTTATTCCTCTTGGACCTAACTTTGTCCTTTGATGATTAGGAACTCTATAAAAAGATATACACCCCCACACTTTAAAATAGCTTATATTTGGTTTTCTACTATTCCAAAGTTCATAAGGTGAAACATACATACTTTTTTAAGGCACTCTATTTAATATATGACATGCAGTAAGTAAAGCTTCACCCCTTAAATTATGTGGTAAATAAGAGTTCAACAACATCAAATTAACCATATCTACTTAAGATCTGTTCTTTCTTTCAGCTAACCCATTTTGTCGAGGTGTATAAGGAGCACTAGTTTGGTGTATAACACCTTGATCTTCACACAACTTATTAAATTCACTAAAAAAGTATTCTTCTCCTCTATCACTTCAAAGAATTTTTATTTTCCTATTCTTTTGATTTTCCACGACTGACTTGTATTCCTTAAACCTTTGAAAGACTTCATCTTTTATTTTAAGGAGATAAACATGTGTAAATCTAGAGAAATCATCTATAAATGTGATGAAGTATCTTTTTCCTCCTCTAGTTAATCCTCCATTTAATTACATAAGTTAGAATGCACCAAATGTAACATGTATGTAAATCTTTCAATTTTATGAAAAGGTTTCTTAGTCATTTTTGCTTGTATAAATATTTCACACTTTTTTCACGTTCAGATTTACAATCAATGTTACTATTTTTGGACATATAATTTAAAGAATCAAAATTTAAATGTCCAAATCTATCATGCAATAAATACGAATCAGACTCAATAATATAAATAAAAGCATCATTTATTTCATTAACACGTAATTTAAATATGTCATCACAATGATATCCTTTTCCTACAAACAAATCACTCTTTGACACAATTACATGATCAAACTCAATTACAATCTTAAAACCTCTCTTAGAAAGTAAACTAGCAGAAATCAAGTTCTTTATTATTTTTAGGACATGGAATACATTAAAAAAAGTCAACTTCTGTCCAGATGTGAATTTGATTTTAATTATTTCTTTTCCTGCAACTTTGTCTGCAACATGATTGCCCATTAACACTTTTTCAGAATCTTTCACTTCTGAATATGTTTTGAACATATTCTTGTCATGACAGACATGAATTGTTTTACCAGAATCCAACCACCAATCTTGACTCTTTGAGTGGTAGCAACCATATCCAATTCTTGTACAGAGTCCTTTGAATGAAAATTTATTCCTACTTTGTTAAACATGCAATATCGAATCTTATGTCCATTCTTTTCACAATGATGACAATTCATATTCTTTCTCTTTTTGTCAAGAGAAATCTTGAAAACTTTCAGATTTTTATTTTTGTTTCCTGAATTGTTCTGATTAACATTATTAATTGTGGAACTAGAGGCTTGAACTAAACCATCTCTAACACGAACCTCACTTTCAATTTGAAGATGATTTCGAAATTGTTCCACAATTAATTTATCAGTAGAATACAGAATTTTCTTTATGTAGTTATTCCGTGAAGAAGGCAGTTTCGAGAGAATTGCACCTATCTAAAGTGTATTAGAAATTTTCACTTCAAAATCACTTAGTTTTGAAAGTAAGATTTGTAACTCATGAATCTGATTCATGATAGGCTTTGTATCAACCATCTTAAATTTGAAATATTGTAAAGATAAGAATTTATCGATACCTTATTTTTCGTTTTCATATGCAATCTGCAGTATTATCCAAATTTCCTTTGGAGATTTCAAACTTGAGTACAAATCATACCAGCGGTCAGTCAACGTATTCATAATATGACCTCGACAAAGCAGTTCATCTTTTTCAGACTTCTTTCTCTTTGCTTTGATCACATTAGTATCATTCGGGGTAGGTTCTGGAAGTACAACCAACTCAGGATAAAAAATATAGAATAACTTTGATGTAGTGAGCAAGAAAATCATCTTATTCTTCTAGCGAAGGAAATTTGAACCATCAAAACGATCAAGTTTTATGATCTCCTTCAGATTTTCAATAGCAAACAATAATTTATCCATAACAAAAATTACTTTTGAAAATTGTTAAGAAAATTTGCAGAGAAATTATATGCTTTGAGGTGTGAAAGATCACTATCTTTTAAGAGTAATTGTCTGTATATTCTTTTAGGGACTAACAAACAATGCTCAATCAGGATATAATAAAGCCTAAAATATGTATGCAATTGAATACGCTACATCAAGAATGTCTAAATAAAATTTATATTTTAAATAAATAAATTAGTTAAAATAAAATAAATACGAAATTTAAATCTTTATTTAATTCAAGGTCTAACTCGGTTCGCACCCATGCCCCAAGTCCAAGTCATTTAGATATATAATTAAATATACTTCCTCCGTCCATCTTTACTTGTCCCCTGACTTGACATAGAGATTAAGAAATAGTAAATGATGGGGATAATTTTATCAAATTACCCTTTGAATATAATAAATTCAATGCCTTAAAAAAAGTAATAGGGAAAGGACAATAATTAATGATAAGGGTAAATTAGAAACTAAAAACTCGTTTGGTAGGAGGCATTAGGAGAAATAATCCATGTATTAGATATGGTATATTAGTTTATACAATGTTTGGTAGGAATTTTGGACCCATGCATAACTAATACATGTATTAGTTAATACACCATACATGGTATTAACTAATACCTCCCATTTGGTGGTATTAACTAATACCTTAGATTTAATATTGTGGAATAAATATATAAATACAAAAATATCCCTCAAATTCTTTTACACTTTTTTTTCTTGATTTTATGTTTATATGTTTAGTTTTGTACTAGTAAATTTATTTAAATAAATTAGCTTACAAATTTTATTTATTCATGGATTCATATTTTCATAATATAAAAATAAAAAATATTTACCATGTCAAATTTTTAAATTTTATTTATTTGTGATTTTATATTTACATAATAGACAAAAAATAATTTGCCATGTCAATTTTTTTATAATTAATTTAGTTGAGTGATTTTATTGATACAAAGCTGTAATACCCCACAACTCTATTCATACGATCCGAATTTTTTTGTCGTGAGTATATAAGCTTGAAGCTAGTGATGCCTTGCATGTACGTATATTTTAAGGCTCATTCTCATATGTGTGAAGATCATTAGAAGTGGATTAGGGTCATAAGAGACATCTTGTAACGCCCTTACTATTAAATCATGTATGCACTTTCAAAAGGGTGTTCCCTTGAGATCAAACCAACCCCTACTTCATAACTCTTTGACTCAAATTTGTATCGTTAGAGGAATTTGATTTTCTTGAATCGTCAAAAAGGAAAGGGGGAGGGGTTGTCTTAGTGTAATTTGATTTACTTTTATGAAACCTT
>JBCEWC010006673.1:0-22632 GCA_038996855.1 Solanum aculeatissimum | reverse complement strand
TTAACAAAATTCTGTTAATTTTGTATTCAATATTATTTGTCGGGTATTTTGTTTAGTTGCTTTTAGGGGAAAAATTATCCGATTTTTCCCAAGAAGTTCTTCATTATCAATTAAATAGCTAAGTTATCCAAAAAAAATAAATAAATAAATTAGCCTTGATTATATGCATCAATCTTAAATATAAAATATGTTAAACTTAACATCTTATTGAAGTGATTACATATAATGTAAGTAGATATATTTTATATAATTAATTTAAGTATCTAATAGATAAATAAAAACATACGCAAAAAGAAGGTCTGAAATTTGATTTGAAAGTGTCTATCTAGAACACTTAATTAGAAGTTGGGGAATTCAACTGAAATAAGACTTAGTTCAAGTGTTTGTATGAAATTTCTTGACAAATCTAAAGTGTTAATTATGTATTAAGCCAAAAAAATAAATTTCGAAGGAAATGCATTGGACATGAAGGTATGTTAAAGACGCATAATTGAGTTATTTTTTTAATAATTATGTCTTTATATGATAGGAAGGTACCATCCAAATTTAAATTAAGGCAAATTTTATGAAGTAGTGGTTAGACTATTAATGTTGTATGGGATGGAGTGTTGACTAATCAGGGATGGAGTGTTGACTAATGAAGAACTTACATGTCTAGAAGATACATGTTGTAAAGATGAGAATGTTGAAATGCATGTGTGAGCATATTAGGAGCGACAAGATTAGGAATGAGGTTATCCGTGAGAAGGTGTGAATAGCCTTTATGACGGTGAAAATGAAAAAAACAAGACTGAAATGATTTGGACATGTAAAAAGGAGGTGCGTTGACGCCCTAGTGAAGGAGTGTGAGATACTGGTTGCAGGGGATACGTAAAAGGGTAGAGATATGTCGAAAAAATATTGGGGAGAAATGATAAGACAAGATAAAACATGGTGTAGCTTCATAGTACTGAGCATATGACTCTAGATAGAAAGGGGTAGAAGTCACATATTAGAATAACAGGTTAGTAGGGGTAGAGCGTTATTTCGTTTTGCGAAGATTTAAGCTTGTTAATGCCCGCTATTGTACAAGTTGTATTGTTGAAGTTCTTATCTTATGTTGTTTATTGTGTTTTGATAATCACACTATTGTTATTGCTATTGCTTCTTCCTTGCACTTTACAATGATTCTCTTATTAACTGATATGCTTTCTTTATTGTTTTTGTTTTCCTTTACTTGAATTTGGTGCACTTAAGCTGAAGATCTTTTGAATACAAACTCTTTACTTTCACATGGTAATAGTAAAGTTTACATACACTTTATTTTTTTTAGACTCTATTTAGCGAAATTTCACTGATTATGTTATGATTGTTGTTGTATGTAATTTTAATACTAGTTTTGATAATTCATAGATATTTGTGAACCAAAAATCAAATAAAGGACATCTTTGTTCCACTTCCAATAGATCAGGGTCATTTTTGTTCCATTTTTAAAATCAGGTGCATATTGTGCTATTTGCTAACAACTATAGCATTATAAAACTATTTCTAGTACTTCTTGGTCATTTTTTAACAGAAAACTAACTAGAGGAGTCTTTGTTCTACTTTTGATATAGATCAGGGTCATTTCTCTACTAGTTTTAGAACCATGAAACGCTGCGTTTTAAACAGAAAAAAAAAATCTCGATTTCGAAATTCCCAATACACCGTCTTTTTGCCGAGATCGTCAGTTCTCCTCCGCCCGCAGCCATGGCAGCCAAATCAGCTGCTAGACGCAAGAGTTCACATGGATCAGACAATTTCATTCGGAAAATCGTTAAAAATCCTAAAATGCCTTTTGCTATTGCATTACTCGTCGCTGATTCCATCATCATTGCGTTGATTATCGCCTACGTTCCATGTAATGTTTCAGTTTTTCCACACTTCATTTTCAGCTTTTGTTTTTTCATATGTATATCAATTCATAAATTCGTTAATTATGAAATTTCTTCTTTTTAGATACGAAAATTGATTGGGATGCTTATATGTCTCAGGTGAGAGTTCAATATTTTGATATATATGTTTGTTGAGTTGAATTTAGTTTGCTGAATAATTTGAGTTAAAAGACAGATTAAAGGCAAAATATTTACCAGTATTTGTCATTGGGAATGAAATGAGCTACTTAGAAGATTCATAAAGCTTGTATTGTTCTGATTGATTGATTATTTTTGGTTTAATAGGTTACTGGCTTTCTCGAAGGAGAGAGGGATTACAGTAACTTGAAGGGTGATACAGGGCCTCTAGTTTACCCCGCAGGATTTCTTTATATTTATTCCGCTATACAATATGTAACCGGGGGTCAAGTCTATCCTGCCCAGGTAATTTCGCCCCTTTCTCCATTTCCGGGAGGCATGGTTCTTTTTTTTTTTTTTCAGTGATCGCCAGTGAACTTGCATTAGGATGTGTTAGCTTGATCGTGATTGTTAACTTTCAAATTTGATTAGATCTGAAAGAGCGTACAAATGCAATTAATTGATTGTCCCCTTTCAAAATTGATTAGATTTTGCTACTGAATTTTAAGTAAGTGAGGCTATACACTAGAATCAACAATAAGACTGACATTTTCTGTTTTATGTGTTAACTAGTACTCCCTCTGTCCCATTTTATGTGGACACCCTTTAACTTGACACGTGTTTAAGAAAAAAGGAAGACTTTTGAAACTTGTGATCTAAAATCATTCTTAGATATTTGTGTTGCTGAGAATCATTTCATTAAGGATAAAAGGGGAATTTTAAAGTTAAATTGTTTTCAATTAGAGTAAGGTGACATTTCCTTTGGGACGGACCAAAAAGGAAAGGGTGCCACATAAAATGTGGCAGAGGGAGTAATAGAATAGAAGCATAGCATCTGCATTGACGATGTGACTAGTTACTCCTGCAGATATAGGTGTTTTCCCTTGTTGGCCTTGAGTTCTTAGCAACTACGTTAACAAGCTTAACTCTTGCTTTCCTTTGATTTCATAATTTTTGGAACTCCAGCTAGATCTTCATGCCCATTATGCACTCTTCTTTGAGAATGCTGATTACTCTGGGCATGCATACCATCTGCTGGAGTGTTTCTTTTCCAGTAATGACAATCTGAAGCAAAAATATGCTTTTCCTCTAACTTTATTCTACCTAGAAAAAATTGCAATGATTGACGATCTATGCTTGTAGGATGGTGCAAGCTTAAAGTAGATTTTAGCATGAGAAAAGAATTGCTAACCTTTCGCTGGGTTTTGTGTGTTCCGGAAGTAGGCACTTGTTTAGTTAACTAGTAGTGACTTTTGAGTAATGTGGGCATATTCAGCTGGTCATTGGATAATCCTGACACTCTGTTATGTCCTTCAGTATAAGGTCACGTAGCTTGGGTGCTAGTTGTTGATTTCTATTTTTTCCTGTCTGTGCAGATTCTTTTTGGCTTTCTCTACATTCTGGATCTTGCAATTGTAATGTTCATCTACTTGAAGACTGACGTGGTAGGTGTCCTCTTCATCTGAGTTTTGTTGATAACCTTTCAGGCTAATATATTCCTGAATAGATTTGTATTGTGGCTGTTGTAAGACTGTAACCACTGATGAAGTTTGGTTAGTGTTGACTGCATCCCAACAACACACCCAGAGTGGGGTTTGAGAAGGGTAGAGTGCACGCAGACCTTACCTCTACTTTTCAAAAGATTGAGTTTCTAGGTCCCCACAGTTTTAGACAGGGATATGCTTTATCTTCTCACATTTGCCATGATATACTGATCTCTGGCATTATCTTAGTGCTTTTACGAATAAAACCTTATCATTTTAAAAAGAATAAAATTCTAGACATCAATTTGAGACCTGGTGACAGAATGCACCTTCTTTAAGCTTATACAGATGATCTTTTTTAAAAGGAGGTATCTTGGTAAACAATAAATCAAAATTGAACTTCAACAGGATTTACGGAGGAAAAATATGGCGGAGCGGAGAAGTTATTATATTTCTGGGAGGTGTTTCTAAACAAAGAAGTAAAAGAAAACAGTCGATCTTGAGACTGTAGTTGTCATTTATCGATATCATTCAAATCTTATACCAAGGAAATCAGAATTTTTACTCAAATAATTACGCATGGTTCAGAGGAAGTTCTAATGTGTAGTTGAGGACATTTGTAAAAATTTGTCTAAACATCTCTAATAAAGCAGAAATCTTGATCAAAAGTTTGGGAATTTGTATATCTTTTCACACTGAATCAAGATATGCTTTCAACTGTGGCAAGAGAAGAATGTCTGCAATATGTCTTACTTTCTTCTGATTTAGCTTTACCCTTGAAACTTCTAATTTACATTCTTTCAGTAAAAATTCAGAATTCGTCCACTTTTTACTAAGTAGAAAATCTTTTAAATGGACAAACCACTTTGCCTTGGAGTTGGGATATGCTATGAGTAATTGGAAACATATTTTTGTCAGGTACCTTGGTGGGCTCTCTCCTTGCTTTCTCTGTCTAAAAGAGTTCACTCTATCTTTGTTCTTCGATTATTTAATGATTGCTTTGCCACTACTCTCCTCCATGCTGCATTGGTCTCAATTATTTGCCAAAAATGGCATCTAGGGTTGGTAATTTTCAGGTATATTCTTGCTTGCTTTGACATTTTTATTGATGGATTAATTTTTCTCTATATCATTGATTAAAAGCATCAGTTAAGGTTGATCAATGGTCTTCTCTTTAGTACAGCGGAGCTGTTTCCGTAAAGATGAATGTGCTCCTGTATGCACCACCTCTGTTGCTCCTGATGGTGAAGGTATACTATTGGGACAATTTAGGTTATTAATAATCTCCGTAGGTGTTGAATTACATTTCTGATTATCTTTTGTGTTATAACTTATATGGTGGAAACTTGAAATACAGGCAATGGATATTGTTGGAGTAATATCTGCTTTAGCAGGTGCTGCATTAGTGCAGGTGGGTATTCTCCAAGTATTTTTTCTAATTTCTAATGCAATGATGTTCAGCGGGTGGCATGATTTTCTTCTCTTTACTCTTGTTATTGTCTTCATTCCTGCAATTGTGTTCTTTGTTAATGTTGTTTGAGAAAATAGTTTAAGCATGTCTCGTTATTTGGGGAGGGAAGGTTTGTGGTTGCTCCAGGATCAAGGCATCACTTTCTTCTGTATCATGATGTTTTAACTTTTGTGTGATCTATATGTTCCATCCTCGATGCTCTTGGGCATCTTTTTAATTGTTACAATATTATTTGTATTCTTTCCTCAGAGATCGACTGATAAATTTGTGGTTCATATGCACAGGTGAGTCTCGTTACAAGTATACTTCTATTGAATGGAGCTTCTTCTGATCAAATTGTTTACCAATGATCATGATGATTGGTGATTGGTGCAGATTCTCATAGGGCTTCCTTTTATCCTGTCGCATCCAGCTTCATATATATCAAAAGCTTTCAATCTTGGTCGTGTTTTCATCCACTTCTGGTACTTTCTTAAATACAATATGTGCAAAATTGGTACTCTTGAGTCACCATGTCGAAAATGTCATGCAACTTTAAGTCTTTAACATTGTTGTCATCCTTCTTTCTGTGATCTATTTGTGTTTTGGTAAAAAAATTTTAATGTGCAAAACAAATAAACATTTTACCCCTGGATATTTATGAAATCCCCATACATATGGTGATAAGAGATCGTGTATATATTCACTTGACACACTGTTATATAAACGTGCATTATCATCACATGAAACAACATTATTATATTTATCATGCACTTTTTACCTCAATCGTCATCAAACAATACACTGTACTTGGTGGTGTCTGCTAAATGTGGGAGATGCATGGTCTTACAGCTGGCTGTAGTTTGTTGTCTGTCTCATCCCTTGGGAGTTTGGGTGGGTAGTGAGCTTGTTTTCTTTCGGTGGACGTAGACAGCAAAAGTATTTTTCCCCCATTTCCATTGTATATCCACTCTCACCCTGAGCCTACTCTGATCTTCAAACTAAGTTTAGTCAGATCCTTTTGAATTTTAAGTTGTATTTGGCATGCATTTTAGAATAATCTGATTCTCTGAGAACTGTATTCCTATCATCTGTTTTATTGCAGTTTGCAACATTATGCTCATGTCATGATTTCTGCTGTCCTTTACAAAGAACAGTTTATCGTAACACTCTGATTTGTTGCAGGTCTGTTAACTTCAAATTTGTTCCTGAAGACATATTTGTTTCTAAAGCTTTTGCTCTCTCTTTGCTAGTTGCTCATCTCAGTCTGCTATTGGTTTTTGCTCATTACAGATGGTGCAGGTGAGTACTTCTCATATTATCATTACAGCTAGCATAGTGGCGTTGATATTCCAGTGTAGAAGTGGGAAAAGTAAAGTCATAATATTATAATCATATTATTTTCTTCTCTACATACGAAGGTAATGATTTAGCGGCCACTGGACTGCATTTTTTCTTTTTCATCTTTTGCAGGCATGAAGGGGGACTGTTTGCTGTTGTCCGTTCTAAAATCATTCAACTGAAGTTCAGAGTTTCTCAGAGAAATCCTTCTTCAACCAACAAGGTCCTTCAAACTGACCGTAAGCATCGTGCACAATCTATTTTGTGATTTTCTATACTTAAAAGGCCGTCGAGCGTTTTACTGTCACTAGTTTTTCTTGATTCAGCATGGTCTATGGTTGCTGAATTGGTCTGTGTCTATTTCTCAGATATTGTGACGACTATGTTTGTTGGGAATTTCATTGGCATCATATGTGCCCGATCCCTCCATTACCAATTCTATTCTTGGTAAGTTTTACAGCTCATTTTTTTCTTTAGGTCATGGATTCTGTCTCATACTCACCTCTTAACACGAATGTCGTGATATGGCTATTAAGGATTGGCTAATCTAATTCTCAGTGTGAATTAAAAGAAGATTAAATTGTCCACATTAAGTATTTAAATATGCAACTTTCCATATTTTTAAACATTTGAAAAGCTTCAGTAAATGATAATTTACTTTGATTCATGGAATAGTTAACAAAATATTCAGCTTGAGATAGATACATGCTTTTATGATCTCATATTTGTATTTGAGCTCAGTTCTGGTGGTTACTGCACATAAAAGTACTACAAATATTTCAAGAGGACATAATTGAAATGTTAAATCAGAACTTTTTAAAAATGATCAACTGTCTTATTCTAATTTATCATTTGACGCACTAAAATAAATAATGCATTCCAGACGGGCTTAGTAATAACTTGAGATGCGTCAGCATCTCATTGACGAACAGAGAATTTTGGGATACACTTTGTTAGTTGTTCGCGGGACTGCAGCATGTACTTAAAAGGAAGAAAGTATATTATTTATAAAATGCTCATTGAGTAGTTGACCACCTCTTTGTATGGATGTTTTTCCCGGTGAGTCAGTGAAGATCACAAAGATCAGCCCCCTCGCCCCTGCTAGCATGGCACTAAAACAAGACAAAAGCCTTTACTAACATTTGCCAAGCAAATGGAAAACTGGAAGCTCGCTCTGTGACTGTTTTCCTTGATTCTGTGTCAAAGTTCAATTGAATTAAGGCAAAGCCATTGATGTCCTACATCTTGTTTGCAGGTACTTCTATTGCTTACCATATTTATTGTGGAAAACACCATTTCCAACCCTCCTACGGTATTAAGTTTGATACTCAATTTCCCTTCTTTGCTTAGTTTTATGGTATTTTCTGTTTACAAGAGTTCATTGTGGTGCTGCAGCTTACTGTTGTTTGCGGCTGTGGAGTTTTGCTGGAATGTCTTCCCCTCCAACATATACTCATCAGTTGTCCTCTTCTGTGTCCATTTGATCATATTGGGCGGTCTATGGATAAGTTCACCAGAATATCCATATGTAGAAAAAATAACTGATAAATCAACATCTAAGAAGAAGGCAAGATAGAGCAATATTTGTTCTCTTGTTCGAGAACTGGTTATGCATGCGAATGGCAAAATGACATGCCCTTGTATCCTACCGCCATTGTGTTAAGACTCTGATGCTCTGACCAGGAGGCGTCATTTAGTTACCCGGGGAGGAGTTCTTGTTTTTATTTGTAGTGTTAATGCTTACTTTTGTCAGATGGTATACAAAATCAGAAAGCTGGTCATGGCCACCTTAGATTCTAAAAGAGACACAGATCATTCCCATGGAATGAAGGATGAATATTCAATGGGTTTTTGACATTTGAGGATTTCATTAGCACAAATCTGAATTGGACTTGAATATTTTAGAAGGTCAGGCTTTTTTAATTTTATCTAAATGTGTATGGTGTATTCATTATCAAGCTCAGATATGAACTAGTTATAGCATGATGTTGTACGTCTTTGATATTCAGTTTAGCTGATTGTGAATAGATTGCCACATCTCTATTGTCATCCTTGCCATAAATATGAGTGTTGACGGGAAGATCTAGGATGGTGGGAGCAGGTTTCTGGGAACCGTACGGTATTTGAGCCGACCTTGTATTTATATTGAGAAGCTTATTAAATATAAGAAATATTTGTTGGGAACTCAATAACAAAGTAGTCTGTTGGTCCACCCGTAGAAATGGAAGTCTGCTAGAGTAGGGTTTGATTCCCTTGGCCAACTATTAAAAAGTTTTTTGTTTTTTGAAATCACTAGGAACTCATTAACTTTTAAATCTTGGATCGTTTGAATAAGTGCATACGCGTTCAGCAAATCATTAGTTAATACGTAAGGGTGTCAAAATGAACTCAAATATAGATGATTTGTCCAATTTGCCCAAAATTTTATGGATTGGGCTTAAGATAATTTAAATGAGTTCAATCTCAACCCATTCAAGGCATAACTCATTTTAAAAGAATCTTCAATTGACCCCAATTTAATCTTCAGTTTCAACTTGTTCTAAACGTCTTTACTTGTATTGATGTAATATGTATTTTCTATCTATTTTATACTACTATTTTCTATGATTTATCTATCTATTTGTAACTTTTTATTTTGATTTTCTTGAGTTAAAATTCAAATTGTGGTTATAAAAAGCAAATAATAATATGTTAAAATTATTGAGATTGACTGGGTCAAATTGGGCAGGTCATGATATAACTCAAATTTTAGTCCAACCCGTTTGAGCCAAAGTAAATTTGAGCGGATTATAACCCAATCCAATCTCTAATTCAACCTATTTTAACATTCTCATTTTTAACACAATCCGCCTGTTTAATAGTAAGTATTTTGGCTATTATGTGTTTATTTTAATAGAAAATGTTTATTAACTAGATTCTATCAGCTAAGCTAAGCTAAACGGGAAATAAAATTGGGAAATTTGACTACCTTCAAAATAGAAAATGTTGGTTCCCCTCCTTGCTAAGCTATATTTCTTGGTAACTCATATTGCACCTAATTTCCAACTACAAAACAACTTCACTACCTAATCATTTTTATTTATTTTATGATATTAAGGCTATTAATCCCTTGAATGATAACAGTTTCTCTTAACCTGTTTTTCAGTCAAGTTGCTCTTTCAAGTTTGCTGGTCGTTCGTGCATGCATCGACAAAGAAGTTAGGCGAGAAAGCAAACAGATGTGACGTGGAAATGCGCTTTTGTTCATCTATCTTTCTGATCTCCTTTTGTTTTATTCATCACATTCTTGGCTTTGACATCGTGTTTATAGACATAAAACATAATTTTAATTAGTGTTAAGCTAGAAGATTTTCTTTTCAATAATTAAACCGCTCATTGAAACTCTCATATCATTAATCCATCTCAAATTAGCCTACCGATGTTATCTAATTTTGACAAATTTTTTTCTTGGAGGTAAATTTTACATGCTTATATTAATACATAAAAAATACTTGTGACAATTTTACAATTTTAAATATCGAAAAACTACGTATATTGATATCTTGAAATTTTATATTTGAATTATCTAGTATATGAAGTATCACCAAATATTTAGAAACACACTTGCGTTATTAATTGTTTAGTTTTTCTACCTGAAATATCAAAAAAGTGAACAACTAATAGTTCAAATATGTTTTGATAAATTTTTGATGATAATTCACATAGAAAAACTAACACTCCTGCTACTTTAAATACGAAACTAAAAGAAAAATGAAACATTTTAGATATATTTTTTTTGAAATTATAAGAAAAATTATCGTTCCAGGATTTGGCAGAAGTTGTGCTAATGTATAATGATCTCTCTCTAAACAAAAGTTGAAGCCAAATTCCATAGAGAACTCAAAAGCATCAATTCCAAAATATGAATTTAACAAGAAAAGGTATATTGTATTAAACAGAAATAATACAGCCGGAGCACCATTATCACTTTATTGGAAGCCACTGTGAAAGAAAACACTACATATAAACACAAGATTTTCATATTAAAATTAAACCCCAGAATTATTCTAACTAAAACACAACGAATTATTCAAAACAGCAAATTAATCAAAACAAATTACACTTACTAATTAACCTCGACTCGATCGTTAATTAACTCCGGCAACGAGTAATTGCAGTGCAGCCACGTGTGTACGGATTAGCTTCAGCACCTGTCTTGCAGTTATAATACGAAGCACCTCTTCTAGAACACGGAACACTATTACTCTGCAGCGCACCGTAGCTTATGTAATCAGTAGTTGCTAATATGCGCCGGTTGCTCTCCGAATCCATTTCGAATTCACCGGCCGCCATACACTCCGCAATCGAACCTTCGCAACTATCGGCGGATTTCATCGGAATCCAACCGCTAACCTCGAAATCGCCGCCGGTAGCTTCGACGGAGATAATCAACACTGCGATTAGCAATGAAGAGACGATGAAAATGGAGCAAAACGAATTCGCCATTGCCGATGATTTTTCAATGCTAATTGGTGCGCTATCTTCCTTCTCTCTTACTCATATATATATACAGAGAAATATATCAACTTATTTTTTTGTTGCAAGTTGTAACTACTACTGCTACTATAATCACATTCGTCGTTTCCTTAGAAATAAATTATATTAAAATAATAATTTATATTATTATTGAAGTATATAAATAATTTAATTATATTATTAAATCAAACGTACGATTAAATAGTTCTGCCTTTTATATTTAGCTCAATGACATTTTAAAGTATTTTTGACACATTTCGTAAAATGGTGTCCATGTTGCCCGTATTTACCAAAATGCCATTCTCAAAATATAAATGAATGGCATGTTGTGAGATTTCACTGGGTGTACATTTACCCTCCCTAGACTCTACTTGTGGGATTTCACTGGGTGTGTTGTTATTATATTTTTCATTGAAAATGTTTTATCGAGAAACAAATATTTATATATAATTTAAATAAATATTATGAGAGGTTGATAGTAGTAAAGTTGAAAATTTTCATTAAGAGTATTCAAAATTTAATATATAAATAAAAAATTATTTTTTATCTATATATTTTGTATATGTTAGATTGATCGTAATTCACTACATGTGGCTATGCCGGTGGAAGTAGGGATGAAGTAGGAGTGTAGGGTGATGGGGATGATGAAATGTGTTAGGGGACACAATCAATATACGTAAAATGCTATTTATGAAATTTATTTTTGAAAAATTATTTTCCTCAAGTTGTCCTCCCCTCTACCCAATTACCCACTCTCTTTTAAATAGTTTTGTGAGTTGAAATACTTGTATTACCAAAGGGAATAAAGAAAGAAGAAAAAAAAATGACTTTTGATAAAATTTGAACCCCATAGTGATGAAAAGAAGTCTTGTGTTTGAACTTTAGAAATAATTTATCTATTTTTTCGGATAAGAAGTGCTTCTCTTTTAATAGATTTTATGTGGTAATTTAAATTAATTGGAATATTATTAAGTGAAAATAAAAGAATATAGTGTGGGGAAAAAGAATAGTAAAGAATTATGTGGGAAGGATTTTAGTGTAAAGTTGAGTTAGTGGCAAAATAGTTAATGGTTGTGATCCAAAGGATTCACCGTCGTAATTATAAAAAATTGCACAAATACACGATATTTATAAATTTAATTACTATTAGTTCCTATCATTTAAATAAATTACTAAAATTTTCGTATTTCGCTATTTCGCTGATACATGATACACATTTATAAACTATCAGTTAGTTTCACTGATACCTAAAAAAATTAAACAACCAATTAATTATTGATACGTTTTTTAATGTTTCTAATTTTTAATAATTGATACACACAGATCATCAATAACCCTAAAATTTCACATTGTATCAATGCATATTTTTATGTATCGACGTTTCCCCAAAAATCAGAGATTTTTAGTAATTTTAGAAAGAGTTGATTTATATTGAAATTAAGCCTATAAAGTATGGGATTTCTATAATTTAATCCAAATGTGTTGCTAATTACTTTCTGTTGTGGTGTTTTTTATTTTTCGAGAGTCAAACAATTTAAATTTGATTGAAAATTTGCTCATGAAATCTTTAATTTTTCTAAAAATATATTTCTAAACTACGTAAAAAAGTATTATAGGTCACAATAATTGATATTCAAAATATTTTTAAAATATATGAAAATTTTACGGGCAAAGATAGATTAATTTAAATCTCGAAATTTGAAAGATACCATATAAATTGAGATGGAGGAAATATATAATAAAAAATCCAAGATTAAGGTTATACGAAAGAAAAATAATTTATCCACATTTGGTGTTTGCACCAACTTAATTATGAACACATATTATGTCTTCTACATAATTTTATTATATTGGTAACATTTATATACACATCTCGATTATTTCATTAGATATTAATTGATTATGTTGGTATCTTCCACCAACGTAAATATCAAATAATTATGCTTATTCAAGTGATTTAGTATACGCGTTGAAAGCCTAGATATCATAAAAGACGACTAATTCTTCCACTGTTACATAAACCATCTGCTCCTTATTCGATTCTTCTTCTATATATTTCTTTTTGTATTTAAAGTTATTCCCATTATAATCTAAAAAAATAACATATAATGAAATTTCATGGAAATTATATTAGAAGTATATATGATCATATGCTTATTTAGTATAACAGTTTAGTTGTCCTAATCTAAGACCCAATCATCATAATATATAAATTATAATGATATTGAAGTAAGGGAAATCATGCATTATTGTGGTTGGAGAAGAAATAATATTAATTTCAATGGATATAATAAGAACTAGTTTCTTTTATTTACCAGTTCAAACGCGTTACTCATTGCTGTTGGAAAGTTCAAGTCATCTTCAAAAATAGATGAACCTTTCAAAACCTACCATAGAAAATGATGTCAATCTTTCTATATTATTATAATAGGCAACTTAATTGTGTTTTCTTTGTTATCTAATCATCTTCTTTGATGGTGTTTTCATACCCCTGTCGTTGACAAATCATGTTGTATTTATCTTTTGTCATATTCAGAGTTCCAACTCAAAATAACAAAACAAACAGGTTAAAAATATGTCAAAATGTTATTTCAAGCAAAAATAAGAAATTGATACCAGGGTTTTCCTTTAGAACAGAATCCCAGGAGGAAATACTTGAAAGAAAATATGTCTAGGTGCCTTGTACATTAATAAACCATTGTAATTTTACAATGTTATTCTAATAAATCATTTTTACAATTGTTTCAGCTATGATTTTGCTATATCACTCTAATCAATTATTTTAAGTGATACAAATATTAGAATTAGGATGAAATAAATAATGATAAATTATGTCTTTCTTTTTAAATTGAACAAGTAAAATTTAAGCAGACAACTGTTGATTGACGTGTCTACGTAAGCAAACAGCTGCTGATTAACGTATCTGTTTCGCATATGGTAGATTTTAACTAGAATATTGATAAGTTTTTCATAATCCAATAGAAATTACATAAATATTTTAGTACACGAGAGCTTTTTTTGTTTTAAAAAAATGCATCAAGCAGAGTGACCGACTGACCGTGCAGGCAAAGGAGACACTCAGATTTTCGAAGGAATAGAATAATAAAATGTGCGATTATCTTGGTCCTTCGAGCTACACCATTCGACAGAATTTAGTAATTTTAATTATATTTATTTTTAAAAAATCAGTTAATACATATAAATTATTCAATCAAAATTGAGTAACTCAAAAAAAATAAAATTTCGAATTCATAAGCTTCAAATAACGACTCCGCCTTCGCCTTTCACTTTATATTGTAGTTTAAAATGCAGAAGTCTTCCCGGCAGAGTTGTTATTTTTTTATCGAAGTAGGTTTAGAATATCTTCTTGTTGGAACCATTCCAGCTTAAATATATTTTCTTTACTCGTTTTAATTATAAAAAAAAGACTTAGTTAATATTGAAAATAGATCGATCCATTAACAAATTATGAACCAAATCTCAGTTTGAACGTCTGCAATGAAATAATAAATAATAGTACTGTTTCTCAAAGAAGTCAACTACCATAGCAGAAATTACTTCCCTGACTCCTTAAAAATGTTTCTCTTGTATTTCCTTCTTTGTTTAGTTGAGTGTCCCAAAAGGGTAAAAACGAAGACTTAAAGCACAGGCAGACTCCCCTGTACACAGTGATGAAGTTAGAAATTTCGCTAAAAATATTCAGTGTGTTAGATTAATAATCATAATTTTCGATTTCTAGCAAAGGGTGTTCAACTGACCATCCTTCAGTATACATAGGCCTTTGCTCGTACACAAAAGTGCTTGCTAAAGCTACTGATCAGATTTGTGTCATAAGAAAGTGACATCTAGAGGTATTCGTGAATATTGAATTAAAATCATGGATCCACCTCTTGCTACAACAATAGATGAATAACTATTAGTTCCATTGTTTGGATTTCTATTTTCTGCGGAATTTCATTTCTTCTGATATTCATCTGGCAAATGACAGTATATTTTCGTGCAAAAATGGAACTTTAAACAGACAAAAGCTCGACAGTAATCAATTAGCCTTTTATAATTCAAGAAAGGAGACTGACCAAAAATATACCAGGGAGTGAAAAGCTTTTAGCACACAGCAAGTGGAACTTGTATTATCTTTCTAGCTTGCTTAATATTGCTTCCATTGGAGGCAGTTCCTTTAAAATTTGGGCCCAGTCAGGCATCCCCTGCAGAGTTGGTCAATATTAAAATCTAACAACTAACCCATAAGGATAGTAAATTATACGTTTCTGAATGGTCATTTATGTCACGTCATGAGCAATTCATGTGCTAATTATGTATGCATATAAACACATCATTGTGTCATGATTAATGGAGTAAAGAAGAGAACTGCAGCACTTTTTTTTTAAAAAGCACTGACCTTTCCTGATCGTCGAACACGACCATCCAGACGAAGTATAATGTAGACATCTTCACCAGGAGTAACACCTTCAGACTTCTGTTGATCCTTTATCCACCTGAAATAGATTTGAGGTCAAACAATACATCTGGTACAAGGGAAAAAATTCAGTCGATCAAACTGTGTGACGGGATGTCTTTAAATAAAAGTGGCACAAACATAAATGCACATGAACATGATGCGATGAGTAGTTTCAAGTGTATTAGGAACAGGTTGATACCTTTCCCACTCTGCAGGTGATACCACCTCTGCCTTGAACCGGATCTCTGACCTCAATTTTGATTTTGCAATTATTGACTGAGTTCTTTGGTCAAAATCTTCCTACAGAGACAATGGAGAAAAATAAGAAAATTTGAACAAGATACATGCAGTCATGCACCATTAAGATTGTCTTATGTTTGTTGAGCACAAGAAACGACTTCCAATAGTCCTGTAGCGTGTAAAAAATTATTTTGGACTTTGAGCAAATTAAAAACAGAATCATGAACTTGATGTGCATGCTATAGCATCATGTTATTTAAAATGATCACTAAGTGCTACTAAAAATCATCAATCTTACCCCTATGGATGGGAGGGAAGCGACTGCCTTTTTTGAAAGACCAAAACCTTTCTTCTCTATTTTTGTTTCCCTACCTTCACCCCAAATAACAGGAACTAGAAGGACTCCGCGTTTAAGAAGCTCAGTGCGGAATCTCTCAGCATTTTTCATTGCCAGAGAGACTGATTCCTTTTTCCCAGCCAAAATAACCTAACAACAAGCAACTGGTCAAACTCCAAATAAGAGGAGACAATATATTCGAGTCAGGAATTTTAGAAAAAGAAATAGAGAGACGCAAAGAGAGAAAACAAATACGTAATGAGATATCTTTTTGCTCATGAAACAAAGGCATTTGCTGCAAACCTAGCAGAAGATGGAACTAACTTTTCTGTCTTTAATCATCCTTCTGACAATGTAAATGTGATGGAAATGGTTGCTTCTAGTGATGGAGGTAAACCATATCTTATGATCCATTAGGCAGAATACGTGACAACGAGAACTACACAGGTGACCCCGGTAAAAGTTATACAGGTCTTCTCATTCTTAAAGGGAAAATTGAAGAATTCCTGACGTTTTCCACTCAACTTCTGGAAATTGAAAACAGGAAGAGTAAAGAGGAAGTTGTCTCACTAACAGGCCTCACGCTGTCTCTTAGCTGGACTAGTTCAACAATCCTATCAGTTGAAAGGCGCAAAGGCAGCCTTGATAGTGTTTCATCACGCAATATTTGTGCAAGCTGTTCCTCCTCCTTTTTGTTGTCCCAAAACAACAATGCCACGAGAACAACAATACCTGCAGAGTGCTGGTTCAAGAGCTTAATCATTTTTCGAGAAACAATTCTTTTCATTAAGAATAATTAGTTAATATAGCAAGCAAATATTTTCAGAAGTGAACTAAATGATTCGTAGCAAAGGTAGTCGTTATTTACCAACGACATTTATAGCAGCATTTCCTGCAGTTGTCCCAAAATCAGGAGCACCATCTCCACCTTGAATTGCACGGATTAACCTGGGTATAGTGAAAAATGTAGAAATTCCAGCAGCAGCGATGAATGCCACATAGAAGAATCTTCTAACCCCCCTAAATGGTGCTTGAACCTCGCTGATGAGCTTAAGGTCTCTACGGAAACTGTACCCTATGTCTTCCCCTCCTAACTTAGCCTGTGAGGTGATAGAAGACTATACGATTCAGAAACAATGACACAAAGCTAGAGTGCTGTTAAGTTCTGAAGATTTTACAACATAATCAATGTGGCAAGGAACTGAATTTAATTCATACAACCAAGCATGACGAGAACTAAAGAATTATATCCATCAGTGGGAAACAAACCTCTTCCTGTAGTTCCTTAAATTCAGGCAATGCTCTGAAGGAAGCTAAATCCGGATCATTAAGGATTGTGCCAAACTTTAGATCATACTCTTTCAAAGCAGTGCGTAAACAGTCAGCAGCTTTTTTGCCTTCCCCCCTTAGTAAATAAAGAAAATAAATAAACAAATAGAGAAATAATAGAAGAGTAAAAAAGAATAAATAAGTGAAGCTCCTCTGTGACGCTCATTAAAGTTTCAACACTGTTCTTAGTGATCCTTCCAATGAAACAATTAAGCGAAGAACTGTGATTAAGCAACTTTAGGTGCCTTTACTTGCAGTTCACAAAGCTAAAACTATGGTTGAGAAACTTTAAGTTCCTTTGCTTGCATTTACTCAAGAAGAAAGTCACAAATATGTTTTTTCCCTCAATGTGTCAATATGGCTTCAAACAAATAACTGTTTATCTTTATCCAGCTTAATCAATTTAACCATGAAAGAGGCGAATGAGAAATATACCTGTAGGCATGGCAGCATGCTTTGTTATAAAATGCAGCTTGAGCCTCCACAGGGTTGGGATTTAAGGTAAGTGCTGTGTCAAACAACACAAGGGCATCTTTCACCTGAAAAGATAAAATTTAAAGAACAATACGGTGCATGTTGCCCATATTGCAGATTGAAATTGTAACCAACTTGCAAGAGGTTTTGTACACAAACCAAAATGCAGATTACTATAAAACATAGTTAAGTAGGAAATAACAAGAAAAGCCAACTGAACAGATTTTAAAATTGGTAATTTCACAAAAGAAAAATTGCTGATTAAAAGGAAAAAAGAAAAACTGATCAAATAATTGACAAGACATTAACAAATTGACAACTTTTTCCAGCAATAATTGTGATTCAACCTACTAGATGCTATCCTTATGCTTGCTGTGCAGGATCGAAATACAAAAGAAACTATAACTCAGACTTACAAGCTGCTGATGTGTACAAGATTATAAATAGAAAAACTCATTAAGTAGGGAAATATTTGAATCATCAATTTTTTGGTACATGTTTAGTTTTAGACAGTGTGCGCTTGATGCTGTGAAAAATAAAATAAAGATGAATGCAGAGAACTCTTTGTACAAAACCATAAAGGTACAAAAAATGCCGTGACTATTTACTAACTCAAATAACAGAAATGACAGTTCATAATCTCATGGTGCACATGTGTTCTTGATTTCATTATATGAAATCGTGCAATACGCTTTGCAGCATAAACAAGCATGCTTAATGTGGATGCCACAGTAAAATGTGTCAGAACTTCAGCAATATTTTTTGAGGAAGAGACATCAAAGTGTACTGTAATTTCTTTCCAATTGTAGTCCTTCCTAGTCCACCCATCTCAATTTATGTGACACATTTTCCCGTTTGCTGTCAGATTTACAATCTTAGCATTGTTATAAAGCTCCAATCATTAGCATTTCGAAATCTAGTTGTTGTTGCAGATAAAATCTGAATGTACCTTCCAATTTTTCAAGTAACAGACAAAACTTGAAACAGCTGACATTAACATCAACCATATAATTGCTAATTCTGGACTCCAAAGTCCATAATTGTCATATAAAATGAAGACAAAGAATTTAATGCAATGGTGACATGAAAATGACAAAGCTATAGAAAACAAATTGATCATCTGCAGTCCTACTACTAATGTTCGCAACTAGTTAAAGATAATTCATGCAACGGCGATGATAAATTAACAACATTCAAAATAGTGATCATTTGCAAAGGAAAAAGAAAGTCCACTCTCGACCATTTCCCAACAAAGCATGATTAAGGTGGGTGTTAAGTGTAGGGGCAGAGCCACCCCTTTAACTACTGGTTCAACAAAACCCAGTAGCTTTGGCTCAAACCTAGTATTTATGTTTTAAAAATTCACTTGCTATGTATAAATAAGATACTCAAACCCCATTAACTAAAAGTATTTACTCAATACGGTAAAATTTTGAAATTACATGACAAACTCATAAACATGCTCGAGTAAAAGTAAAATGCTACACTGATTAAGGACTCTTGGAGAACACCTAAGGAAACTTAGCTAACAAATTCAAGGGAATAATATGACTGCAGATGATCAAGTAATGAGGACACTAAAACTCGAAATCAAAACCTCTATTAGCATTTATCAAATTAAATTACATGAATTTAGACATTTAACTGTTAGAGAGGAATCCCTTTCATTTACTAATTTGATGTCTACAACTAGTGGCGGAGACACAATTGAAGTATATCACAGTCAAAAAAAATCTATAAATAAACAAAGAGAATTATGTTCCTGAATCCATAAATTTAAAATCCTGAATCCATCTCTATCTAAATCAACAAATGACAATATAACAACAACATATCCGTATAGAGTTTACGCAGATTTTATCCTATGTCGGAGTTAGAGAGACTATTTATGATACACCAGCTCCAGGAAAAACAGTGCAAACAACAAAAATGACAATAGCAAGTAAGCAACCATAAAATAATGAAATAATTCCTGCTGCCATGAAATTGAAACGGCATTAGAAAAATACCCGTCCTTTAGAGAAGAGATCGAGGCCCGCATTGACGCAAGACTCAGCGGTAGGAGTGGGTTCACTGACTTGGGACGGCGATGGTGATGGCGGAGTAGAAGAAGAAGCAGAACAAAAGACTACTGAAATACGATTTTTTGGAGAATAATTTAGGGATAATTGTCTAGTAATTGAGAATTTGGAAGATGACGAAGAGAAGAAGCAGAAATGGAGGTAATGGGAGGAAGGAAGAGTTGCAGTGGCCATGTCTAAGATTTATCCATTCGCACTGAGGCCTTTCACTTCTTGTGGTTTTCATAAAAAGGCTTTAAAATATTTGTAGTGTTTTTTCATTTATATGTCATTTAAAAAAAATACTCCTATTAATCAAAAAAAAGTGTTTGATTGTTTTATCTTTATTTGTGTGATAAAAGATATAATTTTTCTTTCTTAAATATAGTTATTTTATTTTGTATTTATCTATCTATATTTATTTATACTATATTAAAAACGTGAATATTCTTAGAAATGTTGTTTGAACTTTTTGCCCTTCGTTAAAAGATCTGAACTATAGTGTTATCTATGAATCCAACCTTAATCTCTTTGTTTATCGATAGAAAATTTTGATTAACATTTGAAAGGACAAATGCATGATTTGGATTGTAAAGTTAGTTAATTTTAACTATTAAAGGACCTAAGAGAGGGTGTTACTTAAACTTTTCGTTTATAGTATGAGAAAAAAAATATCATGAGTTTATTGATTAAAAGATATGATTGATGGGCAAGTTAGTTAAAGGAATAAAAACATAGATATATTGAACAGTTTAAGGCAATTGAAATTGACGTTATGAAAGGAATCTAAAAAAGGTGAAGGAATACGACATCTCATATATATCTTTCATTCGAAGTTGAAGGTGATATGAATCTTCACCTTGGAGTTTATACATGATCATATCATGTGAACTAAGTCGGCACAACCTTATTAGGAATTTGTCCATAATTTTTATGAAGAATGAATTTAATTCAATTGACGAATAGTGATGCAAGGAAGATGTTACATTTATTTTAATTTGGATTATGAAAATTATGGTAGATGACTTGTGGGAGAACTACGGTATGGACCTAAAGTTTTACATGATTATTAAGGATTTTGAGGCAATTGAAACTACTCTATTGTTGAGACTACAAATACTATTGTGATGCTCTCTTGGTAAAGTAAGGTGCTTTTGGAAACTCAATCATTCTAGATTGACATAATAGATGTTGCTTTGAAGCAATTGAAGATTTTTTTTTTCCAATAATTCTACAAGTATAATCTCGATCATAAAGAAATTATAGGAGAGCTACCAGGAATACTTATAGTTGTTCGGCAATCTTAAGATTCGTCTCATTATTGAGGTTATGTTCTGGCTACATATGATTGAATGTGGAGCCTATGGAGTCTAGCTCTATCTCCCTTAAGAGTTCTTTACGGTCACTACTATTGATCATTTCCGTCATTGATTTAGAAAAATTCAATATTCTTATGATGAGTATCCAATGTCCAAAGATGAAATTTTATGACTTAAGCTCGTAAGAAGAGTTGATGGTAAGAATGAAATCTTAATGAGATCTGTGATGGTTTTTACATGATGAGTGAAGGATGGTTGGTTCAGGTTCATTCCTGATTGTAGCCAATGTTATTGGTTCAGAATTTTATTGTGATTATGTGAGAAAGATTTGTCCAAATAATGGTGTTATAATAGAGTGAGTTTTGATTCTGATTGGGTTCATGAGTTAATCTGTGACTTAAAAACTATTTTTGATTGTAAATCTGTCAAAATTTGATTCAAAAGCTCAGTTCTTAGTAGTTGATCTTGATGGATGATTTGAAGGAGGAGCTTAAATGGAGAGATGAACACCGACTTTAGAATTATCATAACTCGGGCTTTCGGTAACATAGGTTATTCCTCCTTTTCCTTCATTTGGTCGTTCGAAGACGAACGGTGGGTAAATTGGTATCTAATGTAACGACCAATTAGGTCGTTTTGAGCACTAGAATTTTTTTTATTCCATAAAAGATTTATTTCGTAAATTTTAAAGGGACTTTTTGAACTATTCAATAATTTTCATTATTTAGTTAAGGAATATTTTTTTTATAATTAATTTAGTTGATGAATTAAAATAATAATTTAGTTAATATTCTGTATCAATTATTTTATATTTATTAAAAATAGGTTAATAGAAATTTTGTTACTTTTAATATATAATAATAATAAAAAAACAAAAAGAGAAAAGAAAAGAATTAAAAAGAAAAAAAATAAAGATATATATGTATAAAGGGCTGCTCACGCAGCCCTAGAAATCAAATAATCAAACAGAAGCAAAAACGAAAAGAAAAGCGAAGACGACGAACAGACAAGAAAAAAAATGTGGAGAAGAAAAAAAAGAAAAAAGAGAAAAATAATTATGATTTTCACCTTCAAGCGTCAAGGTAATTATCCCCGTCCTTTCTATTAAGTTTTCATAAGATTATGAATAGATTTTTAGGGTAGAAACGTGTATAATTTATAAAAATATAGCTCTAGGGTTCTTAGAATAAAACCTTGATTTGGGGGTCGAATAACGATCCGTTTTAGCTGAAATTTAACGTATAAGTCTATTTTATTATGGGTAAATATATTTTGAAAAAAAAAATCAGATTCTAATTCAGGAACTTGGGGTGACTTTTTAACCCGATTTTTTAATCGAAAATAAAATATAACAATATGGGTGTCATTGGACTCGTATTCTTACGAATATTACATATTTGATAGATTTGACAAATTTTGAGGCATTGAAGGAAGGAAAAGCATTGCTGAATTAACTAGCTTGGCTTCGATTCTTCGATTTGAGGTAGGTTATGATTTATTATGTGTTAGAAAGACTTTTAATAGTAATTTATATTCATTGAGTGATGTTGTGAAATTATTCTATGCATTTGATTATTGTGATTTGAATGATTGA
>JBCEWC010006672.1:0-22633 GCA_038996855.1 Solanum aculeatissimum | reverse complement strand
TACACAAATATACACCGACTATACATGTCTATACAACGAGGGCTATTTTTTTTTGTAATTTTTTAAGTTTAGTGTCTATCAGTGTAATTTTGTCTTTATATACTAATTAAACTCTGAACAAACATACTATAGAAATTTGATTCCTCGATAAGAAATTTTTAAAGATAAATTCATGAAAAACATTCCAACAAACTGAATTACAATAATTTCCCAAGAGTTGTTGATGATAGTTTCAACGTTACATTTCATCACACGGATACATTTTGATAACTTGTTCATATGCATTGTATGCAGCCCTATTTTCTGCAATATCTTTCTTGTCACTAAATTTTCCCTTCCCAACAAGCTTTCCATCAACAAAATATTCAATTTCTCCCGTTTTCTCCCAATTATCAACTTTTTTTAGGTCGAACTTTTTCTTCTGGTGTAGCTCATTAAATTTTGTAATTGGGTGAATTTTAAGTGTTGCTAGAGTTATTAGAGGCTGCAACAATTTTTTTACCGCCTGTCATCAAAATATACATGGTATTTCGTCAATATAAACCCCAAGGATACCATAAGCTAGAAGTATAAAATCTAGAGTGGAAATAATTAAATCACCTGCCAAGTTGTATCCATGGAGAAATTAGAGTCGATATAGATTGCGCCAATCAAAGCTTCGACTAAATCAGCAAGAACTTTAGGGGGATTAATGCAACCTAATGAATGCAATGGGTACTCCAACGTAGCATTTCTGAATTCTTCTACCTACGATAAGCAAAATAATTTTTTTTAAATCTTTTACCAAGTGGGAAAACTTCAATTGTTCATTTTTTTAAATGTAAAATTTACTTAAGATATTATATGCACCTTTATTTACACAAAAAAAAATTGTAAATGAAATGAACTTATGACAACATTCAATTGGTTTGGTTTCATTTTTCAATGTTCGATTTGATAAAATCTAAAATTGGTTTGATTCAATTCAGTATTCTATTTTTAAATGAAAGTAGCTAGTATACTTGTTAATAATATATTTTTAGATATTTTATTCTATTGGAAAATAACTAATGATCTTATATAATAGAAACAATATTAAAATAATCAAAAAGTGAAATAGAGAGGATGAATAGTAACTTTTCAAATTTGAAGAACTACGATTCACTTCACTATAAAATAGAGAGTAATTTGGAGTGTGGTTGGAGAGTCTACTCTCTACTTTACTCTCTAACTATACAAAATAGAGAGTAAAATAGAGTGGTTGGAGATGGTGTTATCCGAGGAGGATTTTATTGTATAGAAAGAAATTAGATAGTATGAAATGCAAAAGTTACAAATTACTCCCTCTGTCATTAAGAAAAACAAATTTAAACCATACTTTTCGCTATTGTCTTTTATAAAATTATAAATATATAGTGTAATTTATATCCTAGAAAATATAAAATTTCAACAAATGAAATGACAAATATAGAAATGGTTTCAAACATTCACCTTGAACTTTGAATAATTCAATTATTTTTTAAAATTGAAAAAAACTTCAAAAATTCAATTAATTTGAAAAGGAGGGAGTATATAACATTCATTTATTTCTTTATTTTGATTAACCAATCTTCTAATTTGAAAAATAAAAAAACAGACTGAATAATCAAAGTTTTAAAATATTAAATTGAAATAGAATAAAAAATTGAAAATAATCAATTCGGTCCGTTGTTTAGATTTTAACCGAATAATACCCGCCCCTGATTATCAGTTTCCAATGGATCAAAATTTAAGGATATTTAATGAATTGAATTTGTCGTTACTTACGTCTTCTTTAAATGAATTCATTTGATAACGTAAATGGTAGTGTAAATTGTATTTGATGGCGACTCTAGCAAGTTTTTCAGTATCTACATTGTATTTTCTCAAATTTGTGAGATATTTGGAAGATAAATCAGGATGAGCAAAATAATGTTCCTTTGCTATCAACTGACCCAAAACCGCATCACCTGCATCAATCAAACGTTAATTAGTTCATAATATATGTATATATATGATAAAATTTAAATTAATAATAATAACTTTAATTAGACTTGACACTTGAACCTAAATACTCCATTCTATCATTAGATGCATATTTTTGTGATAAGGAAGGATGAGTAAAAGCTTGATGTAACAAGTCGGGATTCTTAAATTTATACGCTGTTATTTCCTCGACTAGCCTCTCCCGTTGAAGGTTTTCTTCTTCCATTTTGGTAATATATTTATTTTATATCAATTTCTAAGCAGCTTGAAGGGAGGTTAATTTAGAGTGGGTTTATATAGAAGTTTTTTGCTTCTAAAGATAGTGATAAAATGACAAAAATAGTCCCTTAGGTTTAAAGATAGGTTCAAACTGGGTCTTTAAGTATGCATTTTTATAATTTTGATCCTTTAAATTTATCAAAAGATAATATTTTTAATCTCCATCAAGTATCTACTGAACTCTATATATTTTAATTTAATGTGAATAGTGGAAACTCACATTTAGTAGTATAATTTTTGTAGTTTCTACTATTTTTTATTTATTTGTAGAATTTGATGTAGCTTTTTGGAGGTGTAATTTTTATTTTTTAAAAAATTATATATATTTAATGTCTAGTTCATTTTTGTGATGCATATATTAGGATTTAACGAGACTTTCATTGGTGTTTATGGTTAAGAAGATATATAACAAAGCTTATAAGTATTTTTTTATTTGACAGAATATTTTACGATTTTTTCTCTAATTTTTTTGTACTATTCAAAATTCTCTTCCTAAACACATCTTTTAAACTCTTTATAGCTTTTTTAGTGTTTGACAATGTTGAAAAAGTACACTTAAAAGAAGTTTTAGAAGGCTAAGAGTAGATTAAAGGTGTGTTGTTGTGGAGGACAATATACTTTTGAAAAATATTTTTCAATTTTATGTACCATGTTAGTTGGTTCAAATGTGTTGAAAAATACTTCTTTAAAAAAAAAAACTTCTAAAAATGAGAAAAATAATTGTTTTTAGTCTTAAAAGCAGAAACAAATTTGATAAATAATATTTCAAGTTCATGTCAAAAATAAACTTGATAAATAATATTTCAGGTTCATGTCTCCCCTAACCCCATCCAACCCTCACTCCTTGACCATCCCACCGTCAACCGCACTTCCCACGTCATCTCGCCCCTATAATATTTTGTGCTAAATTACATATAGACATCTTTCAAATAATATCTTTTCATTTATAAGTATTTTAAAAAATATGTTTATGAAAAACAATTTTCCTAGTATCCAGCACACCCAAAGTCAAGGACTAAAGTAAACAAATGGTCCATAGGATATGTCCTGTCTTGTGAGTAGGTCACTGAAAAAGAAAAAGAATGACACTGACTTGTCCATGAAAATGAAAGGAAATATATAACACCATCAAAGAATGTAATACAGTGGACGGAGTTGCTCCTCTGTTAATTAGAAATTTTGGGTTCGAATTCTAAATATAAAAAAAATCTTAATACGAAGCGCTTTCCCTGAATAGGCTTCACATGACCAAAATTTAAAATAGTGAAACTTTAATACGAACACTAAATATCGAATGAGAAAAAAATATATATATAAAGGCATAGCCCATAGGGGAAGTATGATCCATTATTGAACCTATAGTACAATAATACAACTTATCAATCAGGTACAGTGCTTTTTCTTAAATGTAATTGGATTACCAAAATTCAATTATTGTACTATTCAAATCTTAGCCACCAAGCAACACAATATTTGTTTTCTCACTAAGGATCGTTTGATATAAAGATTAAGAACGCACAAATTAATAATATAAAAATTATTAATAAAGGAATTAATAGTGTTGAAATTAATGATGTGAGCTTATATTTTATTTAGTGGCTGCTTTAATGTATTAAAAAAATAATATGTATGTTATATTTCGTTAAAAGTATTATTTATTTATTAAAATATCTTGCACCTTTTATAGCGTTTTTGTATTTTCTCAGCAACACATGTTTTATTCATTTTGATGTTCTCATTTGAATTATTATTTGAGGATAAAATAGTTGTCATCTTAATAAATTGATCACTTATAAAATGTCAATTTGTAATTTTAAAAAAATAGATTGTCGACTTTTAAAATAAAAAAGACGATAAGCAACAATAAAATTGAATAAATCATCTATATTTATACACAAAAAATATAAATTATAATTTTAATATGTATGCAATTTTATAAATTGTTCAAAAAGGAATTATCATTGATTTTGAGGTGTGATTTGCCACTACGGAGATTCTTGATAGCACGACGTATTTTAAATTTTTTGTTTGTCAAATATAACTTAAACTTAACATAAATTTGAGTCTACTTTATATAATATCCCCTAAAGTATCCTACTTTGAGTGGCCTTGAACATCCTAAGAAAACACAAAAGGTTGTGAACAGTGTCACTGTCAGTGATTACGAAAGAGCTTGCACGATCCGTAGAAATTTCTACTGTTTGTAGATGGGCCTCGTGGTTTTCTCAAACACTTAGCAAAGTTTTGACTTTTTGGAACTCAATTCACGAAACCACTTTACAGCTTATAGATACTTCTACGAACTGTAGATGGTGTTTGTGGGTGAGATTCAGAGAAGAGGTAAAAAAATTATGATTCTCACAAGGGCCTTCACAACTCATAAAGCTTTCTACGGTCCACATTTTGTGTATCTAGTTCCCCATCCCAAATTCAATGTCCAGTCTACGAAGGAGGGTGTACGACTTGTATTTTGGACTACAACCAGTAGTCCTTGGTTCATAAGTTCAAAATTGAAAAATCATGATCTCTAAATATTTAGTATCTTCGACAAAACGAAATCCCATTGCAACCTGTCTATGGATTTGCGAAACGTAGAAGGCCGATCATAGTCCTAGGCCTAAATTTTTTAGGAAATCATGATAGGACCTTCTACTACCCATAAATCAAACTATGACCCATAAATAGGGTCTCATGGTTCAGTCCGCCAGATTTAGTGAAGCATGTTTTTATCTTTTTTTCATTCTTTTTAATCAAATCTTTGACGTTTTGGGATTAAAATAAACTCCATATTAATATCCAAGGGTACATATATCCTCATAATCACTTAGAATACTTTGAGAGCGATTTCAAGAGAAGAACAAGCTAGGGTTCTATTGATTCTACCAAGGTCTGTTCATTTCGAGTAAAGCTTTTATCTTTTTAGGTGTGTACGGCTTTGACAGCGTTGGATTGAGTTTTTGCAGCTGTCCAACGTCCCTGTTTCCTTTTTAATTGAGTATTAAGTTGAGTCAAGTCAAAACTTTATTTTTTAATTTCATTTGAGTTTAAAAAAAAATCTATTGAGTTCCATATAATTATGCATTGAAGTTATTATTTTTTTATTGTTGAAATTATTGTTCGTGGTTACTTTTCTATGAACCCTAATGGAGTTGATAATCATGATTTTTCCATTCATTATTTGATGTTGAGAATGATGATTTTCATGCACAAAATAAAATGTTATTTTCAAAATATGATGATTTGTGCTTTAAACGGGTTTTTAAAGAAAGCATGAAGTTTAATGATATTTTGATGCAAGAGTATTAATGAGAGGTAAATGGTTTTCAAAGTATATTTTTTTATGAAAGATGATGACAATGTTTTGATGACGAGATTGATGTTTTAAATTAAAGTCCAAGCAGACCAGACGAGATGATGATATGAGCATATATTTTGGGAGTAATATTGAGCATTGATTTGAATAAAAGTATAATTAATTCAAATCCCATGAACTACGTATTCAGCGTAGAGGATCTATACCTTTCTTGTCCCAAAAGAAGACTTTTATATATTTCTTTTTGAGAAGGTAACATTTTTTGCGTAACTATTTGCTGCATAAAGACTACAACTGTCCATACTTACTAGGGAATATAGGAAAATGTACTAAGGTATAACCTACTAACAGAGATCCTAGAACATCAACAAAAAGTTCTTTGTCTTTCATATATTCATGTTTACACCAAAAATAGAAAAGGATTGGGTATTGCATCTTTAGTTTCTGGATAGAGCTGTGATTATTTTCAAAATATCTTTGATTTCGCTCTTTTCAAACTGTCCACCAAATGCACGCAGGAATAATCTTTCATCTTTCTTTCTGGTTTGACCGACTACTACATTTGTTCCAACACTCCAGCACTTCAAGTGTATCTCTTGGCATCACTCACCTGATCCCTTTCAAATTAAGAAAAATCCTCCAAAGTTGTCTGGTCATCTTGCAGTGTAAAAAAAGATGATTGGTTGTCTCTGAATGTGATGTCATTTACCCTGGCATGGTATTAGGTCGATGTGGAAACGACAACGCTTTGTTGTATCATCACTAGCTCATAAGTGATGGTTATCGATTAGAGAAACTCTCTATGGATAAAAATATTATTTTATTGAGTTGCATATTCATATCTATGATTGATGAAAGCATTGTTTATATTATTTTAAATTTGCATTTCATGTTGATGTTGATTTTGATTCTTTCTTTGAGTACCTTGGATGCATTTGTCCTACTCAACCATCTTACATACCGTACATTTCATTTACTGATGTCATTAGATTGCTGCATCTTTTCATAATGCAGATATAGGTGTTAAGGATCCTCAACAGACGATTTATTGAAGATTCTAAGCATTCTCTGAGTTTTGGTGAGGTCTCCTAGCGTTTAGAGGATTATCTTTTAGTTCAGTTTATTTCTTTCTTTTCATAGTTTTAAGGTAGCTATGAACTTGTCTTGACACCTTCTTGATAGTTATAGAGATTTTATAGACAGAGTCAAATGATATACATGGAGTTTGTTTGAAACCTACTTTTATTGATATAGATTTATTGTTGAGCTATATTTTGAGTTGTTTACTCATTGATTATGACATTCCTATGTACATCTGAGTATTTTAATTTCTTGATTCTATTAAGTCTTTCACTAGTTGAACAAGTGATGAGATCAGGTGGTTCACTAAGAAATCGAAAATGATTTTTAAGTGTTCACCACGCCTAGATATCCTGTTAGAGTGTGACACTTTAATTGTTCAAATACCTAAAGCTTATTTAAAAGAAAAAAGAAAATAAATAGTTCAAGTGTCAATCAACGAATTACATTAGAAAAAAAAAACAAAAAAAAAGAAAAACAAAATCAACCCAATATACCAAACCAAGCATGAGGAAAAAATATTATTAGTTTGTGAAATCAACAAACTACACTGAGACAAATTTGGAGAATTAAGAAGAACATTTATAACAAATCCAATAGATTTTGTTTTTTAAAAAAAAGACATCTAATTAAAAAAAAATTAGAAAAAGGAATTGGAGAGTAGTTTAATCAGTTAGGGATTTTATTAAAAAATTATTAAATTCACGATAAATTATTACTTCATTTTCTAGAAATAAAATAAAATCTCACATGATGTATAATTAATTCATGTATTAAGCTAAATAATATATTGAATAGACTAAATTTTAATGTAAAGACTATTCTAATTAGTATTGTCTACCAAACAGGTTATAACTAAAAAAAGGTACTCAATGATCAAGAATAACCAAAAGTCAATACTTATACTGTTCAAACCTTAGCCACCAAGCAATGCACTGACTTAAATAAGTAGTCAATAACCAAAAGTTGGATAAATGATGATACATATGAAATTATGAATTCAAGGGTCCCTTTGGTTGGAAATTTTGCATTTTACTTAAATGTGTTCAATCCAATGTGCAAGCTCAAAAGATATCGTTAGGCCGACAAGTCTTCATCTCAAAATAAGTAGATACGAAATCTTTTTGAAAGGTAACTTGAATTAATAGTCCGAAATAAGTAGATACGAAATCTCTTTGAAAGGTAACTTGAATTAGCAGTTTGATTGTGAACCATTGTCACTCGTTAGGCCTCCCAATATAATGAATTTGAAGGAGTGAAAGTCACTTGACCTGCTTGTCCCCCATACTTGTTTGACATGATAGCTATTACTTTTTCAATTTATATTTTATTTTATTACTTTACATTTTTATAAATGTTATCATCTTTTGATGCTTTCTTAAGATTATTAAAGTGCTCCTATCAATAGTTCCTTATTAGTTAAGATTTTACCCTTGGCATTCTATTTTATTACTTTAGTTGTTTTGTACATTTTTGTAAGTAAAGTCATCTTTTTATGCCTTTTTTAAAATGCTTTAACCCATGCTTCACTTCCTTCTTTGTCTTTGCTTTGATGTTGTTGGTCCAACTTCTAAATTATTGATCTAATTAATGATATATATAAATTTTAAATTTAATAGTATGTCCCGTTTAAATATATTTGTGTCAAAAAAGTACTTTTATAAAAAAAAAATATAAAAAAATTAAAAAGTTTATACATATTACTTAAAATGATGTAAAAAGTACTATAAGTTACAATAATTGTTAATTTAAAATTTTAAAAGATATATAAAAAAAATTTAAACAATTCTTGAAATTTTATCACTGTTGCATACATTGGGATGGAGAAAGTAACATACATTATTTAAAATTTATGTAAAACATACTATAAATTACAACAATTAGAAATTCAAATATTGAAAAAAGAAATAAAATATTTGATTGACTCTCAAAATTTTACATATGCAACATAAATTGGAACAAAATAAATAACATATATTATTTAAAAATAACATAAAATGCGTACTATAAATCACTATAATTAACAACTTAAAAAAAATTAAAAATATATATTAGTATCACATAAATCGAGATAAAAAAATATATGTTGAACAAGGACTCTTGTAACTAGTTATTTATATACACAATGCAATGTCAAAAATTCACAATTACTAGTATACTAGCCATTGGAGCCCGTGCTAGCACGGCCTGACACAAAAAATATTTTGTTCTAATTTATGTTGCATGTATAAAATTTTAGGAGTAAATTAAAATTTTATGTATCTTTTGAATATTTCAAATTGTTAATAGTTGAAGCAATTGAAAAAATAGTTTATTAGGGATAATATTGTAAAATCAAGTAGCTAAAATAGACACATTAATCGACAACTACCTTTAAGTGATTTATTAGGAGTAATATTGTAAATTCATAGGTAAAACAGATAAAGAATCATTGATAGAAATGACATAGTAAAATCAAGGTGTTGAAGCAGGAACGCCAATTAGCAGTTGTCTGCTTAAGCAAGCAGTTGAAGCAGGCATGTCGACCGTGAGTTGCTTGCTAGTGTAGTTTAAAAGAAAAACCTAATTTATCATTTTGTATTTGTTTTATCTTATCATAATTCTAATATTTGCATGACTTAAAACAATTTATCAGAAGTAATATTATAAAATCATAGCTGAAGTAGTTCAACAAATAATTAATAGAAACAATATAAAATCAAGCAGCGAAAGCAGACATGTCAACCGGCAGCTGCCTGCTTAAAGAAGACTTATTTATCATTTTGTCTTTGTTTTATCATAATTGTAATATTTACGTGACTTAAAATAGTTGATTAAAGTGATATAGTAAAATTATTGTTGAAGCAGCTGGAAAAATGATTTATTAGAGGTAATATCATAAAATCACAGTTAAAGTAGCTAAAGAAATAATTAATGAAAAAATAAAATTGAATCAAGCAGCTGAAGCAGACACGTCAATCAAGCAGTTGAATCATGCATGCCGTCCTACAGTTGTCTGTTTCTTCACACTTCTATATATTAGAAATTTTAACGGGTCATAATAGATTCTTTATAATATAGACAATTACTTTTCATGGTAGTCTTAGTTATATGCATCGTAAATTTGATATGTTCTTTTGTTATAAAGTTAAGTTAGAAGAGTTAGTACAAAATAATACACTTCATGTATGTTATTTTTAAAACCTAAAATGTGACTTTGTAAAAGTAAAAAACATTCGACATTTTTGCCTGATGCCAAAATTCACATATTTGTTACTAAAATTTTATTTGATTAAATAATTTAGTTTAAAGTTTTTTTCTGAAATACATGTAATTGGCTAAAATTTTAGTAATGTGAATCTTTTTTGCCAATTTTTTGTTATTTGAATGAGAGACAGTAGATGGACATTCAATCAAAGTAATTACTAAAAAATGATCATTCATTACATAGACATGTATAGTGTAACGATCCGAATCATCATTATTTAGGCGGGGTAAAATATTTTGTGATCCAAGTTAACCTGGATCAGCACCATCCCATATAGGGAGATTAATCTTGCCATAGCAATGACGCCATGGCGGGATGAGATCCACCATAATAGGATTGTTGGGACCAGAACCATCCCATATTGAATTGGGTGTCATATTTCGACACATATTGAATCGAGTGTCACATTCCGACATGTTAACTATTGATCCTGTGTCGCATCGACACGTTAATAGTTTGGGTGTGGATTCCAGGAGAGGACAATTGTTCATTATTATCTGTGAACGAATATGATTGCATATGCAATAACATAAGAATCGATATAACTATAATTGATTGTTCATCCTGTGTAATAATTGATATAAAAGAATAAAAAATCGACGTGTTACTAATACCTATGTTATTATGATGTTATTTATGTTGCTATAATTCTGATGTAATCATGTATCACTTGTGTTACTACAATGTGGCTATCTATTATATTTCATATAATCAGGTACGAGGTTGCGTATGATCAAATGGAGAGTGGTTAAGGGGTTGTTACACAATGAATTGGTGGCTTAGAGTCAGATTATGTTTGATAATATGGTTGTGTGTTAATGGAAGATGGTGAAAGAAACTCTGAGTTTCTGTCTCCCTATAGGGCACACTAACGGGAGAAATTCTACTATGGCTGGCCAATATAGGTAGAGGAAAATGGTCCCAACCATCTTAGTGTGGCCATCTTTCAAATGAGTTACTAAACATTCTAGGTCAGGCGTAGTTGAGAACGATTAAATAAAAGTGGCAAATTGATTAGACTGAGTTAGCGATTGTGGATCCAAAAAACCTATTATGAGAAATAGAAGGGTTAATCCTTAATGGGTATTATAGTTGGAGTAATTAAAGGATTGAGATCATGTCATATACTAGGGGCAGTTAAAGTAATCGAAATAGTAAGAGGATGCAGGTAAAAGATTGGGTGGTGCAGTCCCATATTGCATGTTTGCTTATGAATATTTATTTTATATTAAGTGGTGGATTTCGGGTTGACCGATGGTGCATACCAGTGCATGTTGTTTGTACTGACACCACTTTTGCTTTACCTTTTGATATAGTCTGATTGTAAGATCGGTAAATTTTTTAGATGAAAATGATAGTGATTTTCCAATAGCTTATACTCTTCCTTCCTTGTGTCAATAGTTGTTTCATTATCGTGTTTCACATTGTATTCTTATAAGATCTCATACCTGTTTAAACTAGAATCCTTGGGGGTATTAGATGTTTTTTTTCAAAATAATTAATTTGGATTTTTACCCTATATTTGGTAATTTCAAAAATCCTTCCAGTGATATTTTCAGTTTCTTTCATCTTCCGCATTATTAATTGATTGAAAATTAAGAATTCTCCTATCTAGGTGTTAGAGTAGGTGCTCACATGGCCCAATGGGTTGGGTCATGACATATAGTCAGTATATATTTCATGTAAAGTCGAATTATATTCAGTTTTTGAATATATCATAATGTATATTTAATGTATAACTCATGTATAAGTAATCTATATTGTATAATTAGTGTATACTTTCTATGACTTTAGGCAAGTTATATTGGACAAACACTGTACATTTTCTATGATTTTTTGTTATTTTTTTTTTATGTAAATAAGATATAAATATATTTATTATAAACTAATTAGTTTATAGTATATATTTGAAATTATCCCTATTTGAATTTCAACAATCTATCCAATATCCAAGCCAACTCCAAATAAGCTTAAATTTATGATGAATTCCATGTATCATAAAAAAGAAATTTAACCATCAATTGTCAAAACAACAAATCTAGCAAACCAATTTAGCACTCTTTTAAGCTTTCCATGTTTGTGTGCACTTCAATCATATATGAATGAAGAACATGTAAAATTTTGGCTAAAATTTCAATTATGTGTGAATAAATTTGTTTGCCAAAACAAGACATTATTATCTGAATTTCAACAATCCAACACCAAATATCTATTCCAAATAAGATCAAATCTAAAAAATAATTTCCATATATCACAGGTGATTTGTCATTGTTTTCGAGACCTATTTGATTTAAACTTACTTCAATGTTTGAAAATTTAATTTCCTCAAAGCATAATATTTCAATTGCTATAAATTCAAAAAATAATATTGTACACAACTAAGAAGCAGCAGATAGTTTGTTTGAAGTTTTAACTCGATAAAAACAATGTCCTGTGGACTTTTCAAAACAATGAGTCTGTATTCCAACTTGCAATTAGGAACAAAATAGAGAAGAATAGTTGTATTTCTAATGCCAGGTTATTAGCTATGAGCTATGTATTCATATTGCCAACACTCAGCATTCCAATAACTTCATTATATGCCTTGTTTGCAGCTCTGTTCAATGCAATTTCTTTCTTTACATGGCACATGCCTTTTCCCCTCATTTGATTGTCAACAAAAACTTCAAAACTCCCATCATGTGACCACATATCGACTACTCGAACTTTAAGTTTATGCTTCTGGCAGGTCTCATAGAGCTTCTTCACCGGATTTGTTTGAAGCATTTCCGGTGTAATAATGGGCTCTAATAGAATCTTTGCCACCTACAGGTCATCCAAAATCAAAAGCAGCATGCATTAGAGGCGACGAATGAGAAGCATACTGTTCAAGTGACATTTTGAGCCCCAAGCAAGAAGGAAACACAGAACAGAAATCCTGCTCATTAGTTAAAATGACAGATTCAATTGTTTTAGAATATTTCTTGGGGTGCATCAGGCCCAAGCTATAGTGTGACACCTAAAGAACTGGATAGCAACCTACGGATCTTCCCCTTTAAGAAGTTGAGTTAACATTACATGGGTATATCAGATATTAAGTGACATCCTATATCTGCATAAAGTATCTCTTTGTCCCCCTAGGTGCTACACTTAAGTTAGGTTCGGCATAACTAATAAGCTTTAGTACAGACTTTATATTTGTGTTAAAGAAATTCATTTAATATGTACAAATATTCTATCTAGAATCCAATAAACAAAAGGGTTGTGGTCCAGAATCCCAGATCCACCTCAATGTCCTCCTCACTGCCACCTTCTAGGTCTGTAGTCCCTTATGTGAGACCATGTTTAGATTGAACAGGTCCCATTAACATTTCAAGATTCCTCATGAACTTCCAGTCATAAAGTAGTAATACAATATATATAGTATATCCATATTTGGTGGTTCCTTACGGTTCTTGTTTTTGGTGAGAGGTTCAAGTAGGTCCTAGCAATCTATACAACCTGTACGAACAATAAGGCAATTAAATGAATGTGATCAAAACCTTCACATGATAAGAGGTGCATGCCCCCCTAATATTTTGATCCGCTCTTTAAATTAGGAATTTGAGGGGGGAAAGGGAACATACCTCCCAGGTAGTGTCAATTGAAGAATTGCTATCAATAAATACTGCTCCTATTGTTGATTCAACAACATCAGCAAGCACCTTTGGAGCATTTATCAATCCATGGGAATGCAGAGGATACTCAGGAAGAACATTTATAAATGATTGAATCTGTGGAAAAATATAACTTTTGTCAATTGGAGAGATGGAGGAACATCTGCGGAGCCTTAAAATGAAACATTGAGATAAAGGTAAAGCATTAAGGAAGGAGCAGTATATCAATGAAAAAATGACATACTTTAGATGAGATTGAGAAAAGTCTAAAGGAAGTAAAGTGAGACTTTCTCATTCAGTGTGTGTATGTGAAAATGATCAATGGGGTGTGTATGTGAACATGGAAAGAAGTGGTTTTCCATTTTTCACATACATAGACTCCACTGATCAGTAAAAGGAAAAAGGAGGAAATATTTTAAAATTCTTATAAACACATGAAGAAACTGAGTTAATTTCATATACAAGTGTGTATGTGAAAATGCTTCAATTTCCACTGGCACAAAAACACAGAAGGAAACAGCTAAATGCTGATGTGCTATCTGAATTAGCAACCAAATACCAAACTGTAGGAATTTTTCTGGACACTCGATATACCAGACGGGGTTATTTCCGAACAAGTAACCCAAAAAAAGAAACAAAAATAAGACAAAGCAAATGCCCTTAAGTAGTAAGCTTGCTTACTCGTCGCCGCATACGGATAGGCTTCCCATGCCGTATATACTTGTGGATACTATGCTTAACAGCAGCGCGCGCAAGCTTCTCTGTGTCAACATTTGCAGCACGTAGAGGTGACAACAACCCGGGTGGAAGATTTGGATACTTGAAAAACTGTTCTTTTGTGATCATAAGGTTAAGCACCGAATCTCCCACATATTCAAGCCGCTCATAAGATGTACAGTCCTTGAGATATGACGGATGTGTAAATGCTTGCCTCAATAAATTCTGATCATTAAAGTCGTACCCTATGATTTTCTGTACTTCCTCAACATTTTGTGATATGTCATCTTGCAATGTCCTTTTTGTTGCCTCCTCATTTGCCAGGATGCCTGGTAGGAACCTATTCAAAACAGCTCCTATCATAACAGTAGCTTGAGTCAAACAAGAGCTATGAGTAGAGCCAATATTAAATCTTCTATCATGTCTATTGCATTAAATCCAGTAGAACAATTTAGCTAGCATAAATATAAAATCAACTGGAAGAATAAAATTCAAAGCAGGACGACTGTTTGGTATTTCTTTATTCCCACAGACTGCCTGAAACGCCACGATCTTTTTAAGTCTATCTGCGTGTGCAGGTGAGACATATTTCAAGAGCTGTAGTGTAGGAAAGTTTGTAAAAGAGAAGTTCACAGAAGTTACTTGGATCTTGAATTTGGTTAATAGATGCTTCTCTTTGGCTCATGCATTATATTTTTATCAGCTCTTGTCAATTTTAAATAGAATGCCACCTAACTGCAGAGATGTGAGTTGATTATGAGAAATGTTTATGTCAATAAGTATATAAGAAAAGCATAAAGCTGCTTAGACTCTTAGTTTCGGTCTCAAAGTTGGAAAGACCTATCATCATAAAGCAAAGCATAAGCATAAGCTAACGATAGTTGACACTTGACAGTCACCGGATGTTATAAAACCTTCTCAAAGTTTGCTGCAACAGCACAACAACATCAACAGCACCTACACCTTAATCCGACCTAGTTGATGCAATATTTGTTGCATTCCAACAAAATGAGAAATCAGATATTAAGAGAATGTCGTACCATATTTCATTGTTTCTTCCCATGTCTCTGCATTCCTACTTTTTCCACTACAACTAACATGTGTCGAAGAATGTCATCAGGTAGAAAAATCATTCAGATACTACTTGTACAGCAGTAGCACCTGATTAGAATCAAAATTGTTTTTCATAGTTTGGACCTTATGGGACGCCCAAACTACTAGTAATTGACAGATTAAGATAACAGTACCATTTTCTATCTCTAACTTTTTCTTCTTATATTAAACAAAATTTATTTGGTAAAACTAATAGTAATTGATTATTAGCATAAACTAAGTGATGTAGGAAATTCTAAAACTTATGGCATGCTAAACCAAAGCCAACAAATGACTTAACTAACTACTTGAAAACCTATAGTAGCAACTCACGTCTTGCAGTAACATCCTTCTCTTACCGGTAACCAGCGACAAAGATCTACAACATGGAGAATGATGAGAGAACCTAAGTTGTGCACTGAAACCATTGTTGTGATACACATATTGTTAGCTTCATGAACTTATGTTTTGATGATGGAACTTATCCTAAGTGATCTGTGCAGGAAAAGGAAAAAAGGAGACATCCAAAATCTATGAAGGGAAGGCATAACTCTAAACAAGGAAGAGAAGCCCCCGCCACCACAATCAAGGAAAATGGATTTGCATAAAGATGGAAATAAGTCAGCAGCATACCACAAGGAAGCAAAGCACACACTACCAGAATCAAGGAATGTTGATGTGAATCAAGATTGATTTGCCTAAAGTTGGAAACAAGTCAGCATGCCTCAAGGAAAGACAACATGCACTTACTACAAGAAAGATCAGGACACTCCATCAAGGACCTTTGAATACCTGGATTGAAGGAGAAAATCCCTTGGGTTATCATAAGAACAAATTACTGAAAATTAAGGATTGCTTCTCAGATCAATCCAACGACATTCAAGATCGGAGATTGATTGATTCAAATCTGTCCAAGCAACAGTAGAGAAGCAGCCAAGCAGTATAAAAGTTAATCATCCTTAAAGAAGCAGATTGTGCTACTTCACTTAAGCATAAAGCCTAGTCACTCTTTCATCTTGTAAAGCACTATATTCAACATCGCTTACTAGTGAAAAAAAGAGAGAGATTAGAAATCTAAGAGTTGAGATTGTGACCAACAAGTGTTCTGGAACCTTCCAGATCAGGAAACTCTCGGAATTCACAACAAATCTATACGTGTAACAACGATACATTCAAAGCTCTATGGAAACCCTTGTAACACAAGGGGACTGGACAAGGCACCACATTGATAATCCAAACTGGTATAAAAATCTGTGTCAACTGTTTTTTTAATTTCTTCACGCGTCTTATAAACTTTTTTAATTAGCTAATCTTCTAATCTACAGGGAAGTCAATTTTGTCTAAATAATCTGACTAACCTCCCACTCTTGTGTTTCACATATCATTTTCCTAGTTCTACTCTGCTTACTAATTTTAACAAGCTGGAGCTTTGCACATGGTGGTACCACATAAACCATTGCCTTAGTTTATGATGAGATAACCTAAAGCACTAAAACGGGAGATCTGCCTAGCTCCTACAGATTCTGTATAATCAATATTAATTCAAATTGTCCAAGTGCGAAAAACGCCTCAACTACAAAACTAGTTTATCAATATTAATTGTTGTTCCTTGACAATTCAAATGGATTGCAGCTACAACACTCAAAAAATATCAACGTATAGATCGGTATAGCTTACATCTCAAAACTGGAAATAAATTGAATTCAGATTCTTAGAACTCCATAAATCCTTAGACACCCATCAATCAATAAAGAAAAAGACAACCTGGCCATTGATTTAATCTCAGTAATAATTTTTAAAGCACAGAAAAATCCGGTAAGAAATAGAGATTGGAATTGCTAACCGTATTTGTGGAAGTTTTGAGTGGAGACCCAATTAAGGGTTTGAGCGAAGAAAGGCTGTAACCAAGACCCCATTTGTTACTCATTTCTTCTTCTCACCATTGCTTCCATTCAGACGTTTCCTTCCACTTCTACGCCTAAACTCAAATACTTAACTGCTACACTCCCAATCCTCAAAATATATTTTCAAAAATTAAATTAATGAGTCGATTAATATTATTTTTTAAAATAAAATAGTGAACACCCAAATATAACGAAATAACCTTACATATATACAAATATGTTAAATTTAATATGTAAATACATATTATAATATTTTTCAAATATAAATATAACCTATGTCTAGGTCATCAGTAATATTTATATTTGACAAATGATATCAAATATATATATAGAGGTTTGTGGTGACTGAACTAATTTTGATCTTTATTCTATAATTAATTAGATTCAAAATTAAAAGAATATTATAATGAATACTCCATTAAACAATAAAACAAAACATATGCGAATACTTTTTGTTTATGTGAGAAAATGTTGGTTTTCAAAAAATTAATTTAGATTTAAAAAAAAAATTAATTTTAAGATAATAATAAAATCGTTACTTAATTTTTTTAAAACAAGAAATTAAGAAAACTTTTAAAAGAATTTCAAGACTCTAACAAAAAAAGTCATAACATTTCAGAGATAATGATCAAGGGTTCCTATTACTATTTTAAGAAAGTATTAACACTTAAAATAGTCGCTAACATGCGGTTATTCGACGATTTGAAGATTATTTGACTAAATTTGAAATAATCACTTTAGGAGAATAAAAAGAACTTGTAATAAAAAATTCAACTTGAAGTAATTGTTAAAGAAAAAGTGACTAACAACAGAGTTTTTCAAAAAAAAAAAACCTAACCATTTCAAAATAGACAATTCAATTATATAAAGGAAATTCTAACTTAATAATTTTGAAAGAGGCGAATTTTATTGATGAAAGTGATTAAATTGATTGATTAAAGGATTATTTTTTAAAAAAAAGTTTAAAGACTTTAAGAAATTTTGAAAAAATCAATTTAGTAAAAGAATTTTGAATTACTTTGAAATACGACTCAGAATAATAATAACAATAATAATAAAGACATAGATTAACATGAAACGATTTATCTTTGAGGTGCAAATAAATGTTAGTATTCAAATAAATACAAATAAATAAATAATACAATGTAAAAAAAAAAAGTTAAGAGTTTTAACTTTTGACCCACTTATATTCCTCACTCCAAAAAATCGCACTGATTATAGGGGTTAAATTTACATGTTATTGCGGTTAAAAACCCCCCACAATCAGTTTTCATGGCGATTTTCAAAACCTCCCCAATTAACATTTGCCGTAACTTATTTGCAAAGGTTATTTTTCTGACCGCCGGCAATTAATCAGCAGCGGGCCAACCTCTACAACTCATAAAAAATAACTTTTTTATTCACAAAAAAAAAAAAAAAAGTAAAGGGGGTTAAACCCCCCCCCCCCCCCTTACTTGTACTTGACTTTAAACAAATATTTCCTTACAAAGTAAATAGCAACAGTTATAACCTTTGCAATTGTTGATCTTTTAATTATTTATTCATTTATTTGCAATTTTTACAAACTAATAATCTAATACTTTATTATTCAAATTTCTTGCTAAAATAAGGTAAACATGAATATATATTATTAAACAATAAAGACATTAACATAAAAGAAAATTAGTCACAAAACTTACTTTAACATGTATATTCCAATCAATGCAAAAATTACTATCATCATTTGTCTCAAAAACTAACATTGAACACATTCATTCTATCCATTAATCATAAGAGATCTTCAACATCGATTCAAGCAACTACCATAATAATCTAACACAATTGCGCGACGAAACTTATGGATTGTCATTTGGATTACTTTCATCGGATGATCTTCTTATGTTCATGGATGAAATGGATCCACTGGCTGCATCCTACAAAGGGATACTTGAGGATGGTACTTTTTTGGCAGCAAAGATATTCAGTGTGCAATTGGAAGGTGCATTCAAAAGTTTTGATACGGAATGTGAGATGCTGAGAAGCCTCCGCCATCGTAATCTTACTAAAGTCATCACTAGTTGCTCCAATCTTGATTTCAAAGCCTTAGTATTGGAGTACATGCCGAATGAGACACTTGAAAAATGGCTATATAGTCATAAGTTTTTCTTAGACCTGTTGCAGAGATTAGATATAATGATAGATGTTGCATCTGCAATAGACTATCTCCACAAAGGAGATTCAACACCTGTGGTGCATTGTGACTCGAAGCCAATCAATGTCTTGCTAGATCAAGAAATGGTTGGCCATGTCAGTGATTTTGGCATTGCAAAATTGTTAGGTGCATGGAAGAATTTTGTTCAAACAAGGACAATAGCAACCATCGTATATATTGCTCCAGGTATTACAACTTTTACAGCTTGCTCATGTTTTTATAACACCCAAAACATTTCATGTATGTGTCAACTATCCCTAGCGAAGAGGACTCCATTTCTAGCTAAGCTCGGAAAGGGTGTGGTGGACTCCATTTCAAACAAGGCTCATTTCTGATGGATAAAATTTTTATACAAGATGTCCAGATCTATCTGTTCTATATTTTTATCAATCAAGGAAAATCCAATAATAGTTAACAAATAAAGATAAACAAATAATGAAAGCCTCCCACCGGATTAGAGTAGAATACTTGTCAAAGGTAGCCTACACTACACCTTACGAACTCATCTTTTTGGTGTGATGGTTACCTTCCTTACGAATTCATCTTTTCGGAAGGATTTCTAAGATAGAATGCAACAATTAGAATTCCAACAACAACATACCAAGTGTAAACAACACAATCACATATATCTACTTACCAAACATTCTAGCAATATTACAAAAGCTAGTTAAAACAAACTTCAGTGTATTTCACAAATTCTTTTACCAAACAGTCCAGCAATATAACCGAAGTTAGTGCATACAAACTACAACACATTCACAGGTCTTTTACCAATAACATAACACAAGTTACTGAATAAAAAATAATAGCATATTGATACTGTATACCAACAACATAAAACAAGCTTAAATACCAGGAACATATTCACTACCTTTTACTAACAAAGGTAATACAAGACACTGAATATAAACGACAACATGCTCTCATAACTTTCACCAACCATGTAAGACAAGTTACTGAATGCAAATTACAGTACCTTTACCAACAATGTAACCCAAACGTCATTTGCTCATATTATCAGGTCTAAGAAAACAAGAGTTGCAAGAAATTTTAATGCATTTCTACAGCATCTGAACAATCTATATACTGAACAATCTAACAAGTAAAATGAGTAGCAAACTTATTCAGAAACAAACAACCTAACAGTCTCAGTTTCCACCTTGTTTAGAAAACTTACACATATCTCTTTTGCTGCCTCATCAACATATGTTCCATCTTCATTCTTATGAGTAGCAAGATAGAGTTGTCCTCGTCCAGGATTTTTTTCAGTCTCAGCTTTCCATAAATAAAAAGAAAAAAACAAAGTCACAATAACTTAACTAACTACGGATAGTTGTCAGTCTAATTAAAGTAATCCAAATGAAGATTTCTCACCATTTCAGCCCTTCTTCTAGAATTAGGTTTGGATCCACCGATGTGTGAAATGATTTGTTGCTTTCGATTTTCAGCATTTCTTTTACACATTTCCTTAGAAAAAGATACTTAAAAGTTAAAATATACAAATAAATAGTCATGTAACTACACTTACCAATTGAAGCACTTAAATAAGTACCATTGTTTTTCCTTTAAGGCAGTAATCAACATAAGATACCCATTGATCCCTTGGAATCTCCGTTGGAACTTTATCCATTAACTCAGCTCTGCTCTTAAGTGGGTCATAAATTCTATCAAATCTTTTCAGTCTTTTTGCGCCACACTTCTTACCCATAGAACTATAAACATATCGCCTTCCATTTGATTCACCGGTCCAAAGACAAAACCGTGGCTTCAAGAATAAAAAAGTTAGCTTATCTAATCTAATATATAAAAATAAAGCAGAAAAATCAATTTTTAAGAAATTACTTTTAAATATCATATTATATTTACATACCTTTATAAATTGATCAAAGCGACGATTAAAGTATGTCGCTGGTAAATCTGACCATTTTTCAAAGTGAATTGGAAATATTGGAACAATCAGTTGCTAAAATTCCACAGAAGCATGCAAGAATGTCTTGTCCTTCACCAATAGGAGAATCCATATCATCAAAATCAACCACAATACATTCTCCATTAGACAAATTTAAGACATTCTTTTTCTTCACTTTGAGTTTCTTGATAGTTCCTTGTGAATCCCTAAAAAATTGTTTACGGTAACTTCAATAGAATGAAAAACAGAGAAAGGCTACAAAACAGAATTTTTTCCAGCCCCCTCCGACAGTAAAAAAATGAAGAAGAAAGAAGAAGAAGGGGGAGGAAGAAAGAAGCAAGCAAGAATAAATTACCTATTGCATCTACTGTCCAGTATTGCATAGACTCGCGCCGACCACACTTTTTAGGTTGCTTCGTAGGTGGCTTCAACTGTGACGTGACCTGAATTGAAGAAATAGACTGCATTGTGATCTGAACTGATGGATTCAACTGTGTTGTAGCCTGGACAAAAGGTGTAGGTTGTGGTGTTGATTGAATAAATGATGTCAGTTGTTGTTGACAAAGATTCTAATTCAGCTTTTGATGAAGAAATGATGTATCATAAAAATGTGAAGTTTTTGATTCATTTGTTGATGAAGATTGTGCTACATCAAGTAGATGTTGAGTGAATTGAGTTTTGTAAGTTCTCATAATGCTTAGGTTTTGGCATATCTGCAAGCAATAGAAATCCATTTATCAAGTTAAGTTTGAATGTCAAACGTACATTGTGATCCTGTCAAAAATCTTAAAAACGTATGGTTTAACTGAAGGTGATATTCATTTCAGAGTGTGGTAATGGGTAAGATTCCATCTCATTTTCTTTTCTCCTATTTATCTATCCACTCTCTAGACAACAAAATGATTTTGAATTCCACTCAAGAAAATTCTTGTTTATCTTAGATATGAGAGTGAATAAATTTGTTCATTCTAAAACTAGAAACTGCAACATATAAGTTTGCTTGAAAGGTGTTGAACCACTATTAATAGCCATATTATTTGTCCCATAGCCAATGCGACTTTTGTTTCATTTTCTAATCCTATCATCTGCCAATGAAAATGTAGGGAAAGATTCATAAATGTCTCAAAATTTGCAAGACATATTGGAGAAAAGAGGAGTCCTGGAGAGATGCAGAAGATGTAACAAACTGTTTGGTCATTTTGAGTAATATGGACTTTTCCCCCTAAATGACACTTGCAAAAGGTTCATTTGGTGATTTATGACTTGCGAGTATAGGTGGCACA